>CM053792.1:757488642-757713642 GCA_028749045.1 Cupressus sempervirens | reverse complement strand
CTAAAGCTCCCAAATTCATTTCCCCTACTCTTGGAAACCCTTTCTCCTCTACTTCAAAGGTCTTAAATCCTATAAGGAGAAATATGTTTAGTGTGGATACACTAGGGATTGCATCTAAGGTAATTGGCATTGAGTCATGGCTCAAGGATACCTTAAACACAAAGAGGAAAAGGAAAGATGAGGGAGCTCCAAACAAAGATACTCTATCTTTAGCCATCCATTCTAGATTGGCATTAGAAAAGTGAAAAAGAAGAAGACTTTATCCATCCTTGACTAAGACACAGATATCAGGCACCTAACTATGGATATAGCCAAGCCTAACAAAAGAGGTAGGATTGAAGACCTAACCACAAATGACTTCAAATTAAAGTCTCTAGATCTTGGAGAAGTTAGGCACAACACCAAAGTGGGTCTATGGAAATCAACAAATGAAGTGATAGAGGGACATCTTGAAGGTCTCAAGCTTTCCAAAGTTAGGATGAAGGTGGAGATCCACAAACTTAACTACTTCATCACGCAACTAATTGCCCCACTCACAAGTATTTCAAGAGTGCCATGTACTAGTGACCCTACAACCACATATATTCAAGCTATAATCTCCTAGATGTAGGAAGACAAGTATTTTGTGAAAATTGGTAGGAATTGGATTGGAAAATTCAAGCCTAAAGGGATTTTAGTAATAGAGTAGGTAGGCAATGCAGTACTAAGGCTTGAGATAGAAAATGACAATATCATAGTGAATAGGGAAACTCTATCCATAAAAAATGCCAAATGCAAAGAATGCATCTCTCTCCTACAAATGGTCTTCCAAATGAAGGCTAAGGTAGCAGTTGAAGTCAAAATTTTGCGAGAAGGAGATGAGCCTTTATTTGAGTGCAAACAAAGCTTACAATTCAAAGCGGATATGATATCTTCAACAAAAGAGGGACTGAAGGAGACCGAGAGTAAATTTCAAGAAGAAAAAGAGAAAGATTATGCATTACTAAAAGGCCTTCATATTGGCTCTCAAATGACTAGACACAAAAAAATAGTGGGATTTTTTGTTATACTAAAGGCTTTCTTCAACTACTTGGATAAGTTAACAGATAAATCCTCCAATCATCAAAATAGAGTGTTTGATCTTCAGCAACTCAATAGATGCATACATGTAGCAACATAAGAAATACAAGAGTCGGTGGATGCAATCAAATACTTGGCAAGAGAAAACTCCAAGTGGCTAATTTGATACACCAACGTCCATGTCATCAAACACACGGAGCTCATTCTAATTATCATTATTGCCAAAGCCTATATAGTGGAATTGGAGAAGAAAAAGAAGAGGAAATGATATTTTCTTACTCTCTTATATTTTTTCTATGTAATTGTAACTAATAATTGGCTTCTTTCCATTTGTCATTTTTGAGGAAGGAGATGAACCGACTCATTCTCTTTTGTAATGATTCATCTCAAAATGCTATATGTACTCATTTGAAAATTAATGGAAGGGACAACTAATTTTTGGTGTGAAATATTTTAGGTTGTAGAGACAAATTTAATGTGTTTTGTGTTAGTAATTTACTGTTCCATTGCATGATTTAGTTTAAATGTCTCTTGAAGTTGAAGTGAACTAGTGAATGAACAGATCTTTGTTCCCCTATTTTAATACAATAAACTAAAGATAACCATAGTGTTATCCAAAGTAACAAGAGGCCTTTCAATCTTTTCTTAAATTAGTTTATTTTTCTTTAGAAATTAAAAGTCTTTGTCAAGCATCTTAGTCTTCCAATAAGATTCATTATTGCATTACTAAGTTATCGGGTTCATAAGATGTGTGGATTCATAGATTTGGTTTTTTTTTATACCCAAATTCTTGCCTGAGTGAGTTCCTATCTAGGCCTAACTTGGGTTTCCTCTCTCGTTCTTTGCTCAAGAAAAAATCCCATCTTAAAACTAGGAACAAACAAATTCATTGCAAATCACAACCATAAGGGAGTTGTACCTATAAATTTAGAGGGAAATTAGTCATTTAACTATGATTTCCCAACTATTTTAATCAGTTATTGTTCATAAATATTGGGCATTCAAAGAGTTAATTGAAGTGAACAGTTAGCTTACATACTAAGAAAATAAGCTTTATCAAATAAAGCATGGATAAAAAAACATGCTAAGTTTTCTTGTCTAATTCCCCCTCTTAATTCTAACTAAGGAGACAAAGGCCTAAGAATAAGAAAGAAGAAAGAGGGAAAACCTAGTAGGAAAACCCCCACAACCCCGACCCCCACCCCCCTCAAAATATGCATTAGAAAAGCATCTTTTGAGATACAAAACAAGTGTGGATGATTGTCGAATGAAAACTTTCATAGTGTTGAATAAACCTCCTTTGAAACTAGAATGAAAACTAGGATCAATCTGCATCAGTGTTCCCAACAACACTACTCAATGATAAAAAATACAATAATCTACATACAAGCCCTGAACCAGTAAATACATGGCCAAAAAAGACAAAACATTTATTAGTTAAGGATGAAGATGACACATAAATATGTACAAGTGACCTGAATGACACTACTCAACCATGCAAAAATAAATTGCTAATATAAAATATAGGTGCTAATTATCTACAAAATTAATCAAGTATGGTAACAAGGATGCATCAACACAAACAACAGAAAACCCTCCAAAAAATATTTGAAGGGAAAGGCATGAAAATCCATTGAAATTGTGTATCACTAAGAAAAAGATGAAGTCAAGACCCATGCAAAAAGAGCACAATCTTGGCCTATCTATGATGAACCAATAAAATTTAGTTCAGTTTCTGTTGCCAATAATATTCCATGCAAGTCTTTACTTCTGATCTGATACAGAACCTTTGACTTCCAACTAAAATAGCAATACAACTTCAAGCAAGAAAAGGCATAAAACTCCATTCTTTAAAATATCTAAGTTTCTTCAATACTTGCAGCAAAAAAAATCCATTCTCCTTTCTAGCATCCATGAGCTCTAATAACATGTTAAATTTTAGCTTAACTAGAAATAATCTAGCTAGAATGACAGAACAAAATAACCTCAAAAAGTTGACCTTGACCTGCACAACTCCGAAAAAACTTATGTTTGCAAATCCCACAAGTTCAACGAAAAGGGTATCCAAATATTCTCTTCAATATTCTATTCCACACCTATATCTGCAAGACAAATGGTTTGTTTATTTGGATGGGAGTTTGCCTTGGTCAAACCCCAGTTTGAAATCAACCTTGAAATGTAATTTAAATTAAAATATGTATAAACAAAGTAAATGGAACTATTCACCTTTCTTATATTGAAATCATTGTGGAGGATTTGAATCCTTGAATATATAGTTACAAATTATCCAAATGAATGTAGAGATGTATGTAGGATGTCAAATCAATGGAATTAGATCTTCAACACTAATTTTGAATGTATCTTTTCATAGGAAAAGGCTTGGATGAATATTGATGGAGAAATCTTCAACAAGAGGGCTCCATAAAGATTGAGTCCTTCAATAACTAACAATGGACCTCCTTGATGAATTGAATTCTTGAACACTTGAATACTTAAATGCTTGAATGCTTGATAGATAATAGATCTCCACTTCATAGAATAATCATTTTTTTGATATCTCTTGTGTGCACAAACTTCATAATAGGTGGATGCAAAAATAAGGGAAGAAGGTTTCCTTATATAGAGATCTAGGGCACAAAATCCTAGAGATGACTGACATGGGAGCATTAATGTAAAATTAACCTTAACCCCTAGAAATGGACCTAGATTAAATGCAATTTAAGAGTTTATCATTCCAAAACCCAAAACAATCGACCTGGAAGTGAGAAAAAGAAACTTTTTGAAGCTTGATTGTCCTGAAACTCCCAAAATTGAAAATTGGACCTAGGGTCAGGGATGAGGTCGACCTTGAACTAAAAGGTTGTGCTTGAACCAAAAAGTCAAATTCCTCAGTTTCATAAAGATAGTTGTTAGAAAGAGGCTAGAAATGGAGGGAGAGAAGTAGAAGAGGGGAATAACAATGAGATCCACGCGATGACCCATTTAAGGTGCTTGACATGACTCTAGACCACTTACTCGGATGGATAAACACTCTTAACATGGGGGTGTTTCCATTTTAAGATGATACATTTAGCCCCCACTTTAGCAAGAGTATGGACTCAATGCAAACTCTTGGTAAAGTAGATTATAATGAAAATATAATCTTATTAAAATCAAAGGGCCAAAGAGATCCTCAAGTTCCCAAAAACTCATGTATTTGTCAACTCTAAGATTACAATAAGAGAGACATCTCTAGAAAAAGGGAAAAGGAAAAAGTGTGTGATTATCTCACCCAGTGAGAACTTATGTCCCATTGTAAACTACACAAGGAAATTGTGCAACTAGAAAGATGGAATTGAACCACCTAGTGAATGTGGCTACTCACTAGTCAACCCATCAAGGATTTACCCTTAAGAATATTCTATTCTATAAGAGTAAAACTAAAAAGAAAAAAAGAGATCCAATCTTTAGGACATGTTTGACCTTAAGGAATGAAAATATATTTGAAACTAGAGGGATCAAGAGATCCTAAAATATAAATCCATGCTTTAAGGACTAGTCATTAATCCAAAAAGGAAAAAAAAGGATCTTGAAAAATAATATATATTTTTTGAAAAGTAAATGTTTGCAATAAGTGAGAAGAGTGTATACCCACATGTTAAAGTCATTGCTAACATTTTAACAAGAGTAACGGCTTTAATGAAAACATAAATAACTCTACTAATTATGTTTCCACTACAAGATGCCCCTAGATAAAGACAAATAAATAGAAATAGTATATAAACATACAGAGAACATGGAAGGGATCTACCTATTGTGGGGTTAGTATGATTATATATATATATATATATACATATATTATTGCAAATGAATTGACATCAATCCTCAAAGAAAGTAGAATTATAATCATAAAGGAGAAAATATCACATAAGAGATACAAAGAAGAATCTTTTTAGACCATGACCTAGAGACCAAAAAGAATCTATGCTTCCATGTTGTAGATCCAACCAGACTACACAAGGAAACATGTACGAACAATAGCACAAGTACAACATAACATGAAACAACATATGGAAGAATAGAGATACATATAGAGGAAGAGTACAATAGATTCAATTCTCTTATCACCTTGCATCAATAGAGCAACAAAGATCCTATAAAATAATCTAACAAAATTTAGAAAACACATCATAGGAGAAGTAAAATACAAAAAATAAACACACAAAAGTCTAACATGAAGAACTAGCCAATAAAGCATGTTGCCTACTCTTCCCATCTCATTGTATATCATTTAGGGAAGGTGGGTAACTTGCAAGAGGGACTAGATCCAACATAGTAGGAATGATAGCCAGTTCCAAACAAGGATCCTCTTGAGAATCACAATGTTCAATACTAGGTGTAAGTTTCAATTGTGAGGAAAGAATATTAGGTAAACCAATGTCAGTGTCAATATTTTCATATTCATCATTAAAATCATCAAGAGTATCTTCTTCATCTAGATTAATCAAAATAGGATCATCAGAATCATGCTGCTTAACATCATTAGTAGCAACAAATTCTTCTAACACATGATGCATAGTTGTATCCAAACAAGGTAAAGATTTTTGAAGAACACAATTACAAGCTTTAGCTTGAGCATGATCCTTTTGACGACATTCATTAGAAGATCAATTATGTTTTTTCTTACTTGAAATATGTTGAGAACTATGAGGAACAATTATATGATCCTTCACTGTTTCTATAGGAGGATTAATAGGATTATTAGAAGACTGACAAGCAATAAGAGGAGCTTGATTAGTAGACGTAGAAGCCATAGATAAAGGAGGTATGGAAGGCATATGAAAAAGACCATGATTAAGATCCATAGGAGGTAAAATTAACTCAAGAATATTATGATGCTTATAGGCTTGATATGAATGGAAAAGATGACCAGGTTGAAAAAGGACATGAATTAGGTAATGAAGGCCAAAAGAAATTAATGGTAGCTGAATCCCTGGGCCTAGAAGTGTGATATAAACTATGTGTTGTGGTGTCCACAACACATGCCCCATTCCACACTAGGAATGGGGAACCCCCTGCTTTTTTTTCTTTTTTTCAACTCCCGAACTCATAATTCAAGAGTTGGGAGAAAGTTGTTAGAGTTAAAAGTATTTGAGTCATCAAAAATTTGAAAAATCACAAAAAATAAAAAAAACACAAAAAAATTTTAAAAAGTTGACCAAAAAATCTTACTCTGGAAAATTCTAAAGTTGAAAAAAAAACTAACCCTGGAAAATTCTGAAGTTGTAAAAAAATCTAACTCTGGAAAATTTTGAAGTTGGAAAAAAAACTAACTCTAGAAAATTCTGAAGTTGGAAAAAAATCCAACTCTGGAAAATTTTGAAGTTGAAAAAAAAACTAACTATGGAAAATTCTGAAGTTGAAGAAAAAATCTAACTCTAGAAAATTTTGAAGTTGGAAAAAAATCTAACTCTAGAAAATTCTGAAGTTGAAAAAAAATCTAACTCTGGTAGATTTTGAAGTTGAAGAAAAATTTTAACTTTGGAAAATATTCACTTAGAAGAATTTTTGGATTTTTGGGTCTTGTCACCAAGGTAAAAAAGGCATCCTTAACTTTTCGGGGTCATAAGTTTTGGCCTAGAGCTCAGAATGCAAAACCATTTACATTGTTGGAAAGAAGAACTGAAGGTCTAATTTCAGTCCCTAAAATAATGAGCCTTTGACTACACCATTTTAGAGATTGAAAAAGGTTTTAACTTGAAATTTTGAGCAGAAGACCTTTGAAAAAGCCAGTTAAGAGGACCTAGAAAAACTTGTAAAAAAAGTATGAAAAAACTTCAAACATCTGATCATTTTGGATAATGTGGGTCACTTGGTGTGAAGGATAGGGAAATTGGAGAGAAGAAAAAGGTCAAAGATACAGAGGTTGGACACATGAATTGGAATAGATTCCTCATCTTATGTAGCTATTAATGACAAGATTCAATGCAGGTGCCTTGGGATTTTAGATTGAAGAAGCAAGAGTTCAAGTTTATGAAAGTGATTAGCTATAAAGAGGGTATAAATCATCAAAAAGGGGCAAAGTATGCAAACAAAAAGTGATCTAAAACCCCATTTGAGAAAAACCCATAAACATTTTCAAAATTGAGAACTTTAATTTTTTGGCGAATGGAGCTTCTGAGCTCCTCAGCTTTGCAGGGCCGTAGCTACATAGCTCTGCAATTTAGAGGTGTGCTAAAAGTTATCTGCCAATTCAAAAAATAGCACCTTCCATGCATTAGGAGTACATTTTGATGGCATTTTAACTCTGACACACACCTAGTGAAGGACGAGCTTCTATTTTTGGCATCTCTATGCACTTCCACTTCGACTGATGGCTTCCTCCTACTTTCTCTCTTATGCTTTCTCTATTTTTGACATGTAAAGGGCTCATGCATCCAATTAATGAATAAAATATGGATGGGGTCCCTCTAAGCACTAGATTAATTGTTAGTATGTATATATTTAGTTTGTTTTAATGTTTTAAAAGCATTTTATTGCATGAAGATATCTCTCACTCTCAACACAAATTGAGGAGACAATTTCGTATAAATACCCCACTGTAATGTGTAACAAGGGCCACTGTTATTATACAATAAAATCATGCTTTTGGTGCTTGCATTTGGAGTGTAGTTATTCCTACCTAAATGTGTCATTGTTTTGTGAATTTTGTTCATGAGATTGTGATTGAGCCAAATGTTTATTGCATTGTTTCTGGTTGTGTGATCTTTTAGTTCTAGTGTTTGCTAGAGATTTACGAATTATGCTGACATAATGAGCTTGAGAAGAGATCATCAAATTGTGCTTGCATAGCTTTTTGTCTTGCATGAGGGCACTTATTGTGGATGAAGAGTGAAATATCATATGATTGTTAAAGTTTCTCACCAACAATTGCATCAGTGGATTCTAGGAAAATTCTAAAGTTGAAAAAAAAACTAACTTTGGAAAATTCTGAAGTTGAAGAAAAAATCAAACTTTGGAAAATTCTGAAGTTGGAAAAAAGTCTAACTCTAGAAAATTTTGAAGTTCAAAAAAAATCTAACTCTGGAAGATTCTGAAGTTGAAGAAAAATTCAACTCTAGAAAATTGTCACTTAGAAGAATTTTTGGATTTTTGGGTCTTGTCACCAAGGTAAAAAAGACATCCTTAACTTGTCAGGGTCATAACTTTTGACCTAGAGCTCGAAATGCATAATCATTTACACTATTGGAAAGAAGAACTAAAGATCTAATTTTAGTCCCTAAAATAGTGAGCCTTTGGTTGCCTAGTTTTAAGGATCGATGAAGGTTTTGACTTGAAATTTTGAGCAGAAGACCTCCAAAAAAGCCAGTTAAGAGGACCTAGAAAAACTTGTAAAAAAAGTATGAAAAAGTTTCAAACATCTGATCATTTTGGATAATGTGGGACACTTGGTGGGAAGGATAGGGCAGTTGGAGAGAAGACAAAGGTCAAAGATATAGAGGTTAGACACATGAAGTGGAATAGGTTCCTCATCTTATGTAGTTATTAATGATAAGATTCAATGCAGGTGCCTTGGGATTTTAGATTGAAGAAGTAGGAGTTCAATTTTATGAAAGTGATTGGCTATAAAGAGGGTATAAATCATTAAAAAGGGCCATAGTATGTACACAAAAAGTGATCTAAAACCCCATTTGACAAAAACCTAGAAACCATTTTCAAAATTAAGAATTTTAATTTTTTGGTGAATGGATCTTTTGAGCTCCATAGTTATGCAAGTCCATAGGTACACAACTCCACAATTCAGAGGTGTGCCGACAGTTAACTGCTAGTTCCAAAAATAGCACCTTTCATGCATTGGGTACATTCTGACAGTAGTTTAACTCTGTCACACACCTAGTAAAGGACCAACTTCTATTTTTGGCACCTCTATGCACTTCCACTTAGACTGATGGCTTCCTCCTACTTTCTCTCTCATGATTTCTCTACTTTTAACATGTAAAAGTGATGTAGAGTCTACAAAAACTACCTTCCACAAGCCAATAAATGGGTGTCACAATCCAACTTAGGATTCTAGGACTTCTCACAAGTCATCTTACCCACTCCAGGTATACTCAACTTCCAAGCCAAACAAGGCAATCCCACTTCAAAAGCCTCACCAACTGTCACCAAAAATGAAGACAATCATGGCCATACTATTCCAACCCAAAATCATCAATTTGTTTGGTTCCACCAAACTCACCACACACCTTAGCACCTCTAGGCCTACAATCCTTACATCCTTCCAAATTGGTTTCTTTGCACTTTTCTCCCAATATCCCTTAACAGCATAGGGACTTCTCCATAGGTTTAAGAATCCTTCATATCACCTTCAAATAATCAAAAACCTTTTGGGTTGGTCTTGCTCTAGCACCCTCCAAACTGCTTCTTGGTACCTAGGCCTAGTTGATCAAGTTAGGCTAGGGATTTAAGGAAGAATGGGAAAGGTAGGTTCCCAAGACCCCAAACACTTAAGGCAATCTCCAACACACTCAATACATCCAACTTGTGCACTCAAAATGATCAGGGGTGCCTATAACCATGATTGTCACCATTTAACTTGCAAAAACTAGTCAAGCACATGGGCTTGCTTGACCTAGGGCCGGCTTGGAAAAATAATTACCCTCCTCACCATGCCTCCAACTTCTGGAATCATTGAGATGGGACCCTTAACTTGCATATCCCTTAGTTTTAGAGGTTGCCACTAGTGGTAATGCAAGTTAGGGCTGCATTTGTAGAAGGGCCTAGAAAATAATGTTGTTTAGACCCCTTGCTACTAAAACATTGATAACCCACGAACCACAACTCCTTTCTGAGTCAAGCCAAAACCATAAGTTCAAGAACACACCCTTGCAACTAATGTACTCATTAATCAATCATAATAGTACTATGTAGATCCGTACAATCACCACAGCTGAGAAATTACTAGTAAATTACCAGTAAATTGAAGATTTTATTCCTGTTTCTCCAAGCCTCTGTACAATCTGATCTCCTTCTCCTAACTGAGATTACATATGACATATATAAAGGTCTACATGACTATTGGAACAATCCTATAGGCATTCCCAACCATAAAACAAACAAACAACCACTTTTTGCTAATACTATTTAGACTCTAAATACCCTATTCTAAGGCCTTTTGGTCCCATGGAGTCACTTGGTTTATAACCACACCAAAATGCTCATGGGCCTTACATTTTCCTTTATTAAAAAACATAGAACAACTTGTAAAATATGGACCAAACCTTTATTCCAACTTCCTAATCTACTTGAATCCTCTCTTTCATGGAGTGGCAAGGTGTCTGGCAACATATATACTTGTTCCCCCCTACCACATAGGTTAGGTTCTCTGCACCATACTCCTCAGGCCAACTAAACTCAATCCTTTTGAGTTGGCAGGTTGGACACCTCATATCCCAATCTCTCAATGGCTATTTTAGTGAGCCAACTTGCATCTTCCATAGGCTTGTCTCTCCACTTGATGAGATAGTGCATGTGTATTTGCCTCCGTGTCCTTTTTCCTTCTCTCTTATCCAAGGTGCATTCAATCTCAAGGGCCATTTCCTCAGGAAGAGACTTGATGGTTTCATCATCCTCCTTGAGTACTGTATTGCCAATACTATCTTTCTCAGGTCCTTTGTATGCATATAGGTCACAAATGTTAAAGGTATTAGAGAGCCCAATGTCTGGAGGCAACTCTACCTTATAGGCATTCTGACCACACTTTTGCAAGATCTTAAAAGGACCTATCTTCCCCATCATCAATTTACTATACCTTCCTGTAGGGAGTCTTTCCTTCTTTAGATGGACCATGACTAGGTCTCCTACTGCAAATTGAAGGTCTCTCCCCTTCGTATCAGCAACCTTCTTGTATTTCTCTGTGGTCTTTACCAGTCTATCCTTAACTTCTTTGTGGATTTCTTGCATGACCTCTATAAAGTCAGTGGCTTGTGCACTGCTCCTCTCCAAGGATTTGACATCTCTCAACTCCATCACCCTTCTAGGATGAGTGCCATAAACAATCTGAAAAGGGCTCAGTCCAGTGGTCCTATTCACTGAGTCATTATAGGAAAATTTGGCTTGTGCTAGGACTGAGTCCCACGAGGAACCATGTTCCTTGGTAAGGCATCTTAATAGATTTCCTAATGATCTATTCACCACCTCCATTTGGCCATCTGATTGTGGATGGTATGCTGATGAAAAGGATAGATCCGTTCCTAAATTCTTCCACAAGGTCCTCCAAAGTGACCAAGAAACTTAACATCACTTTCAAATACTATGGATAGTGGTAATCCATGTAGTCTAATTACCTCCTTAAAGAAGATGCCAAAAATGTGAGAAGCATCATGACTAGTTTTGCATGGCAAGAAGTGTGCCATTTTTGAAAATCTATCCAGCACTACACAAATACTGTCAAATCCCTATTTTATCTTTGGCAGCCCAAGCACAAAATCTAAACTCATTGCATCCCAAGGCCTATTTGGTATTGGCAATGGGGTATACAGTCATGCATTAGAAGTTAATCCTTTTGCTTTTTGGCATAGTACACAAGACTCCACAAACCTTCTTACATCTGTTGGCATCTTTGGCCAGTGATAAAATCTTCTAACCAATTCAAGGGTTTTATCTAACCCAACATGACCTGCTAGGCCCCCACAATTATTTTCCTTTATGATATTTTCCCTTAGTGATCCCCTAGGGATACACAACTAACTCCCTTTGAATAGAAGTCCCTCTTGCAGCATGTAATCAACATATGTATTGTGGTACTACCCTGTCATGTCCTTGCAAACTTGATAGACCTCCTTTAAGTCTTCATCTTCAACATACATGTCTTTAATGGGATGGAAACCACCATTCTCTAACCTCACCTATTGGATGGTTAGATTTCTTCTACTAAGGGCATCAACAACCTTATTTGCTACCCCTTTCTTATGCTTGATAGTGAAAGTGTAGGATTGGAGATACTCCATCCACTTCACATGCCTATGATTTAGTTTCTCCTACCTATCTAAAAAACTCAATGCATGGTTGTCAGTATAAACAAAATACTCTTTAGGTAATAAGTAATGCCTCCACTTCCTTAAGGGCTGAACCATGGCATACATTTCTAGATCATAAGTTGAATACCTCTGCTTGGCCTCATTCAACTTCTCATTGAAGAAGGCAACCAGCCTGCCCTCTTGGCTTAGGACCCCTCCAATAGCCCAGTTACTTGCATCACACTCAATTGTAAAAACTTTATTGAAATTAGGTAGCACTAGGACTGGTTGCTCTGCCACTTTCTTCTTCAAGGTTTCAAAGGCTTGATCAGCTTCTTGTGTCCACCAAAACTAACATTTCCTTCCACCCTTAATGGTGTCTATCATGGGAGCACTTACATTGCTAAAGCCTCTAATAAACTTCCTATAGAAGCTTGCTAGGCCATGGAATTCTTTTACCTCACTTTCTATTGTTGGAGTGGGCCAATTCAATATGGCTTCCACCTTACTAGGATCCATCTTATCCCAAGAAAACCAACTCCTCCTACAAGAAGACACACTTCTCTAGATTGATCCTTAACTTCTTTTCTAACAACCTTTTCAACACTTGTTCAATATGATTTAAGTGCTCATTTTTTCTTTTTCTATAAATCAGAATATCATCTGAATAAACTACAATAAAGTGGTTAATAAAGGGCTTGAGTACCTCATTCATGAGTCTCATAAAGGTGCTTGGTGCATTTGAGAGCCCAAAGGGCATTACCATCCATTCAAAGAGCCCTTCATTTGTCTTGAAGGTTGTCTTCCATTCATCCCCTTCTTTGATCCTAATTTGATGATAACCACTTTTCAAATCCATCTTGTTGTAGTATTTAGCCCCTCCTAGGCAATCCATCAAATGCTCCATCCTTGGCATTGGGAACCAGTATCTAATAGTGATCTTGTTAATAGCCCTTGAGTCTATACATAACCTCCATGTGCCATCTTTCTTAGGGGCCAACAATGGTGGTACCACACAAGGACTAATGCTCCTTCTTATGAACCCCTTGCTTAAGAGTTCCTAAACCTGTCTAGCCAATTCTTCATTTTGGCTTGGTGTAAATTTTTAAGTAGCCTTGTTTGGGAGTGTAGAACCTAGTTTTAAATCAATGCAATGACTCACATCTCTAATGGGTGGAAGAGTCACTATTTTTCCATTAGCAATCACTCCCCTATACTTTCTCAACAAATCTTGAACCTCCTTGGGCCCCACTGTCCTCCTTGGTTCTATTTTATCCTCCTTATACACCTTCTTCTCCCCTAGTGGCTTCACCACAATGGCATAATAGGGAGTATCCTTCCCTTTGATGGTTCTCACAAACTCCTTCTCTCCAAAAACTAGCATGCTACTAGCTTGGGGAGTCTCCTACCCATCCTCTGGTAGAGGCCTCATGGTGTATGTCCTTCCATCTTTGGTGATCTCATACACATTTGTTTTACCTTGATGGTGTGCTTCTACATCATATTGCCAAGGCCTTTCCAACAATAAATGGCAAGCATCCATATCAACCACATCACACAAGATTTTGTCATGGTAGTCCCCAATCTTAAATTCCATGTATACCTGCTCATTCACCAAATCTTGCTACCCTTTGTTTAGCCATGACACTTTGTATGGGTTAGGATGAGGCATCTTTTTCAATCCAAGTTTCTCTACCATTGAAATGGAAGCTAGGTTATCAGTAGAACCAGAATCAACTATAACCTTATACACCTTACCTTTTACCTTTTAGGTGGTCCTGAAAAAAGTCTTCCTTTGTGCAGGTTCCTTGGGTGGAGGGTTCTTCAACAAGGTTCTATTAAACATGAGGGATTCTCCATGCTCTAGATCTACAACACCCCTACTTTCATCGTTACTCTGAATATCATCTTCATGTGCTAAGTGGACTTTTATGTCCCCTCCTTTCTGACTGCTCCCCTTTTTAGGGCATCTAGAAGCTTGGTGTCCCACCTGGTTGCAATTAAAACATCTACCAATGAACACTCCTGGAGTTCTACCCCCCAATCCACCTCTTCCATTGCCTCTTCTTCCTTTGAAACTTCCTCTTGAACTTGTCTCACCTTCCTAATTTTCTTTATTACTTGACTCCTCTTGGGGTTTGTAGAATGAACCTCTCCTGCTGAACCTTCCTCTACCTCTATTATTATTATTGGCTCCCCTTGACTTGTTTTGAGAGTCACCTTTCCTTCTCTATTTTTCCTCAATCTTCAATGCCATCTGAAAACATGAATGCACTGACTTTGGGTTAAACAACATGAGTTCATCTTGGATGGAGTACTTGAGTCCATTCAAGTACCTTGCCAACTTCTACTTCTCTATCTCAATCACCTTGGCCCTCAAAGTGAGTTTATGAAACTCTTCAGTGTAGGTACCCACATTCATTTCCTTTTGTCTTAGGCCTTGCAATTTTTAGTGCACTAGGACTTCATAGTCCTCAGGGATGAATTGTCTCTTCACCTCCAACTTCATCCTTTTCCATGTTGTGATGGCATCTTTACCCTCATCAAGCCTCTTTGTTTGAAGAAAGTTCCACCAACTCAAAGAAGATCCTTTCATCTTGGCCTTTGCAATCTTTAACCTTTGTGATTCAGGGACATTACCACATTCAAAGTGATTGTCCAATGCTTTAATCCAATCCATTCATTCTTTAGGATTAAGCTTTCCATAAAACATAGGGATCTCTGTCTTGGTATCCCTCCTTCCTATCCTTTCAAGGGCTTCCAACATAACCCTTTGGTCCTCTGGTATGGCTTGTCTACTTCTATCCGGTTCTAGTACATTTCCACCTTCTTCTACATCAGAGTCTTCTTGTGACCCTTTGTTCACTTTTCCTCTCAACTTGTCTATTTCCCTCTTCATCATCCTATTCTCCTCTCTCACAACCCTATTCTCTGCCATCTATTCTTTAACCAATGGCTAATTCAACATTGGTTATCCTTAGAGGGATCTCCCTCTCTTCTTCACCATTTGCCATCTTGTCTTCTTCTTGTCTTCCAAACAAGACCTTAGTGGCTCTGATACCACCTGATGTAGAGTCTATAGAAACTACCTTCCACAAGCCAATAAATGGTTGTCACAATCCAACTTAGGATTCTAGGACTTCTCACAAGTCCTCTCACCCACTCCAAGTATACTCAACCTCCAAGACAAACAAGGCAATCCCACTTCAAAAGCCTCACCAACTATCACCAGAAATGGAGACAATCATGGACATACTGTTCCAACCCAAAATCATCAATTTGTTTGGTTCCACCAAACTCACCACCCACCTTGGCACCTCTAGGCCTACAATCCTTGTATCCTTCCAAATTGGTTTCTTTGCACTTTTATCCCAATATCCCTTAACAAAATAGGGACTTCTCCATAGGTTTAAACATCCTTTATAACACCTTCAAAGAATACAAAAGCTTTTGGGCTAGTCTTGCTCTAGCACCCTCCAAACTGCTTCTTGGTTGTTAGAATTCTTTAGAATGACTGAGAGGGGGGTTGAATCAATTATCCAAGGTCCAAATGCCCTAATAATAGTTTTTCTCTTATTATGATGAGTCCATTAAACTATTTATCCTTCCAAGCCTAAATCGACCATTTTAGCAAGTTACAACAAATCAACACGCATAAATAAAACATGCAAGATCAACACATGACACAATGATTTACGTGGAAACCCAATTTGGGAAAAACCACCAGTAACATGCTACTTAATTCTCACTCTTCTAAAGTGATGCCCTATTAAAAGACTACCTTGTTAAAGGCTTACAACACACTATTAAATGTGACCTTGTTAGAGGATTTTACCATACTGTTAGGAATGGGCCTGATCAAAGGACTTTAGAACATTCACTTGGA
Source organism: Cupressus sempervirens (assembly GCA_028749045.1). NCBI lineage: Eukaryota > Viridiplantae > Streptophyta > Pinopsida > Cupressales > Cupressaceae > Cupressus > Cupressus sempervirens. The sequence goes on along the minus strand of CM053792.1, from coordinate 757,697,700 downwards.
ATGTCACCCTGTTAAAGGATTTACAACATGGCTATTCAACCAACCTAAGTCCATAGGATTTAAACTATCTATTACAATTGCTAGAGAGAAACAATAATGGCTTGTTGATCCGATAAAACTTACAACATACTTTGTAGATTTTAGATCCTTCTGCAGTTCAGTCCTTTTGCTTCGCTTTGATCACTTCAGCTCTGACAGCTTGTCATCTCAAGGTTCGTCTCCTTGAGTCTTCCTACTCATCATACCAATGCAACCATATCTGTGGTCATCTATTGTGGTAGAGTAACTATGCTCTCTTACTCCTTAACACCTCCTTTAGCACTTATGCTTTCATGCTTGACCTCCTCTCTCTCTTGCTTCATGACCTTATGATTCCTTAAATAGAAATTTGGATTGGCTTTGCCACTCGGTTCTCCCTCTCCAATTTTAGGTTTTCAAAAGGATTAGTTAAGATACAATGTATCTAGCCCATATCTTGCTCTTATCTAGAAACTTCATCTAGAGTTAGTTGTATTTTCCAAAAAAACATTCTACATGGTGTTCTGTGCCACCAGCTCAACACTCTTATCTTCTATTTAATTCATAGACTTCTAGATAACAACCTTGTCACCTTAGATTTGGAAAATCTTCGATTTTCAAAATAATGCAGCAACTCGACACTATTGGTTTACTGATGCTTGACATCTCTGTGTTACTCAGCACTTGATTTTACTTGGCACTTTATTTTACTCGGCATCTGAAGTTCACTCGACACTTGAAGTTGAACTTGCTCAACTTCAACTAGGAATCTATTTGGCACTTAATATCTTGCTCAGCTCCCTCTCTACTTAGTTAGGCTTTACAAATGACTTAGCTAAAACCTTACATCTTTGATATGTTTCAGAGTGCCCATTCTCTTTGTCTTAGAGTATGTAATCAATGCACTATTCCATCAATGGTTTAGCTGATCTTTGTATTTCATTACAACATCATAACTTCAACCTTTCTCCAGGTGTTCTAGTCACATCTTATTGATTTCCTCCTCCTTGTCAATCAACTAGTTGATAGTATTTGGATCACTAAAGTAATTGTCATTCTTGCAAGTAGCAAGTTTAACATCAATGAAAAAACAATGATTGAGAACATTCTTTACCAGTTCCATATGATCATTCCAACAATCTTCCTCATGATCTTTTCAATCATTTCCAACAATTGCCCTCTTTGGCATTGATGTCAAACCAAACTGATCAATTGATAAACTTAGTTACCACCAAGATTGTATACATTGTCTACTACTTTTTTTTGGCTGCTGCATCCTTACTACTGATCTCATATATTTCCCTCTTTCATATATATCTCCCTCTTACTTTGTATTGATCAATTTTCTTCATATTTCTCCCTCTTTGACATAAATGTGAAACATGTAGCATCTTTAACATGTGAAATAAAGCTTTGCATCTCATGTTTTCTCCCTCTGCCACCATGCTTGTGACTGATTTGGAGTTTTCTGCTCCTACTGTCATCCTCTACATTATTCTTCAGATATTTCAATGATTTGTTCCTGTTGATGAAGGGAAACTTCCTTTTTTTTTTAAACTACTTGAGTTAGGGGCATTACCCCCAACTTGAATTTAAGATATTCATAAGCATCCTTGGGAAATGGTTTGGTGAAGATATCTATAGTTTGTTCCTTTGTGTGAATGTACTCCAACTTTACTTGTTTGTCTTCTACCAATTCTCTGACATAATGATACTTGATTGCAATATTCTTGGTTTTTGCATGCATTATTGAATTTTTGGATATGTTTATGGCACTTGTGTTATCACAATACAATATCACAGGTTTAGTTACCTCTTCTTTCATTCCTTTCAATAGATGTGTGAGCCACACAATGTTTGTGCAATTGACTGTTGCTGCCACATATTCTGATTCTATAGTGGACTAAGATGTGCATGTTTGTTTCTTGCTAGTCCAAGTAACTAATCTTTTACCTAAAAATAATGCACCTCCACTTGTGCTTTTTCTGTCATCAATGTTGCCTCCCCAATCTGCATCGGTATATGCATTGAGCTCAAACTTCTCATTCTTTTTGTAATATAGACCAAATTTGTCAGTTCCTTTGAGATACCTCATTATTCTTTTTACTGCTATGAGATGATTTTCTTTGGGATTAGTAGAGAATCTAGCCACTATTCCAACTGCTAATGCTATGTCTGGTCTACTATGTACAACATATTGTAGTTTTCCAATCATGGATCTATACATTGTTTGATTGACTTCAGCTGATACATCATTTTTGGATAGCTCATTTCCTGTTGCCATTGGTGTGCTAACTGGTTTGGACTCCTCCAATCCAAACATTTTAAGTATTTCTTTGATGTACTTTGATTGAGTCACAAATATACCATGTTTTAGTTGATGTACCTGCAATCCAACAAAAAATTTGATCTCTCCAAACATAGACATCTCAAACTCATGTTTCATTTTGTCAGCAAAGCCTTTGCAAAGCACTTCCTTTCCTCCATAAACTATGTCATCCACAATGATCTTAGATGCAATAATATCCTTACCTTCTTCTGATTTGATGTACATGTTGCTATTATCATCAGTTCTTTCAAATCCTATTTGCACTAGATACTTGTGAAGTCTCTCATACCATGCTCTGGGTGGTTGTTTAAGACCATAGAGTGCTTTATGTAATTTACAAACCATATCCCTGTTGTTCTCATCAATAAATCCCTTTGGTTGTTCAATATAGACTTCCTCTTCTAGTATACCATTTAAAACAATAGATTTTACATCCATCTGATAGACTTTAAAACCTTTATATGCAGCATATGCAAGTAAAGTTCTTACTCTTTCCATTCTAGCAATAAGGGCAAATGTTTTCCCATAGTCTAATCCTTCTTCTTGAGCATAACGCTTGCATACTAGTCTAGCTTTGTTTCTAGTAATCTCACCATTTTTATCTAGCTTGTTTCTAAATACCCACTTGATGCTAATCACATTTTTATCAACTAGTCTGGGAACTAAACTCCAAGTTTTATTCTTCTTAATTTGATCAATCTCTTCTTCCATAGCTTAATACCAGTCATCATCTTATAATGCACCATATACTATCTTAGGTTCAAATTTGCTAATCAGACACGATGCATGTCTCAGTCTGTTCCTTGTCATTGGTCTTGCATCTTTGTCACCAATTATCTATTCAGTAGGGTGATGTCTTTTTACATATTTGGATAATCTTTGTTCTATCCTTGTTTCTATGTTTGATCTTTTAGATTCAGGGTCACTATGCACTTCATTGTTAGGTTGTTCTTCATCTCTTTCATGTGTACTGACTTCAGTATTAGATTGTGCATTTCCTTCATTCTGTAACTTGGCTTCTGAATGTAACTCGACATTCATTGGTTGTGACTCAGCTAAAACTAAAATTTGTTGTTGAGTTGCAATTTGATTGACATCATCCTAATCAATAGGCATTCCTTCATAAGAATACACAAAGGTTCTGTATTCATCCATTTTCTTTGGTTCATCAGCTTGGACTTCTATATGCTCATCAAAGTTTACATTTGCACTTTCCACAATTTTGTTAGTGTTAGTATTCAAACACTTGTATGCTTTACTTCTAGTGGAGTAACCAAGGAATATGCCTTCATCACTTTTTGGATCAAATTTTTCATTTCTAGCATCTTTAAGGATAAAGCATTTGTAACCAAACACTTTGAAATGTTTTACATTGGGTGAGTGACCATACCATAATTCAAAAGGTGTTGTATTTGTACCTTTCTTGACTTGTACTCGGTTCAGTGTATGAACAACTACACTTATAGCTTCTCTCCAATATTTTAGTTCAACAGTCTTTTCCATCATTAATGTTCTGGCACAGTCAATCATAGATCTATTTCTTCTCTCAGCAATTCCATTTTGTGGGGGAGTTCTAGGAGCTGACGTTTGTCTTTTGATTCCTTTTTCATTACAAAATATCTTGAATTCATTTGATGTGAATTCACCACCTCTCTCTGATCTTAGGCATTTCAAGCTCTTTCCTATTTCCTTTTCAACTCTAGCCACATACCACTTAAACATTTGAAAAGCATCAGATTTTTGTTTTAGGAACATAACAGTCATCATCTTGGAATAGTCATCAACAAATAATATTATGTATTTATCTCCTTTATAGCTTTGTACTTCCATTGGACCACATAAGTCAGTATGAACTAACTCAAGTACTTCTTTAGATGTATAGTTTTTTCTTTTGAAACTTGATTTTGTAATCTTTCTTAGCTGACATTGTTTGCACATGATATTATTAGGCTTCTTCAATTTTGGTAAACCTCTAGCTTTTTTCATTTTACTGATATTGACCAGATTGTCAAAGTTGACATGACATAGCCTTCTATGCCATAACCATTCATCATCAAATTTTGCAACAAAACAATAAACGTCATCCATATCAAGGTAAAATAGATTACTTCTTGTTTGATCTCCTTTTCCTATCAATTTGCCATCAGTACCATAGATTTTTGCAGTTTTTTTTCCAAATTCTACTTTGCATCCTACATTGCCTAACTGTGAGACACTCAACAAATTGTAGTTTGATCCTTCAACATAGTATGCATTATCACATGAAATTTTCTCTATAAGCTTAATGAACCTTTTCCTTTTATTTGACATGGAAAATCATTACCAAATCTAACACTATTACCATCATACTGAGTAAAGTTAACAAACTTACTTTTGTCTCCTGTCATGTGATGTGAGCATCCACTGTCTATGATCCATCTGTCATTTTTGTTCATACATGTTACCAGTGTTGTAGACTCTTCTTCATCAGATTGGTCCTTCATGGCTACATAAACAACTTATCATCATTATCATCAAAATTCTCTTCAACAATATAGCACTTCTTGCCTTTGTCTTTGCAGTCTTTCTTATCATCTTCTCTTCTATACTTGTACTTGTTGCCTTCCTTGTAATCCTTTTTCTGTGTACACCTTGCAGCAATATGTCCTACTTCATTGCAATTGAAACAAATGATAGGCATCTTACCCTTGAATTTTCCTTTCACTAGTACAAAAATAACAATATATTACTAAATAAACTATTAAAATTTGTAGATATGTGACTCATTTTGATCACATGACCAATGGTAGTTTATTGCTGGACATTTATCTCCCAACCAAATTTATGACTAAACTATTTTAATCATTGATTTGGTCATTGATTTAGTCATTTATTTTTTTACTTGGTAGTTTATTTGGTAATTTTGGTAGTTTATTTGGTAGTTTTTTGGGTAGTATATATGGTAGTATATTTGGTAATATATTTTGTAGTTTATTTAATGATTAATTTAGTCATATTAGGGCACGATGGAATTGAACTACTATCCTCCTACTTATAAAATAGGTACTCTTCCATTGAGCTAGTACCCTTTAAAGAATAATACAAAAAGTTGACAAAGATGTCTTCCCAACATTAGATCTACCATGATAATGGTCACTCTAGTATGATATACTCTTCTCAAAGAACACAAATTTTAGTTATTATGAAAGATGATGATCTAAATCATTTTCAATAACAATTCAACAATTTTAAATTCTTTTGTTCAAGAATTTTAAGATTATATTTCATGTCAATTACACTTATCTAAATTATTGTAGTGATAGACTCTTATAAAATATAATTTGGAGCACTTTCACCACACACAAGTATTATTTTTTATGCTAACCTCTTAGAAAAGAGATTCAAATGATTATGCAATTTATGTCAAGAAAATAGACCTTTGCATTAAATAAAAACATCAAACCCCATTAAAAAATCACATCTATTAAAAACTATGAAACACAATCAATTGAAATACTCACTTTCCAACATATGGAGGTGCCAAAGGATCAAATATTTCCTCTTCCTTATGCTTAGATGGGTGCTAAAAGTTTTCATTACACCTGATGTTGACATTTATTGAACCTTAGCCTACAAACAACATAAAAATAGGAATTTGATAAAAATAAGGCACATGAAAGATTTTTTTATCAATGATCTTTAATTAGGTTATTCCTAGTAAAAGAGAAAGTGGTGCTAATTCATAAAATATAACAAAGAACTAAATAATATGTTTATGATAAATTGCTTAAAAAAACCTATAACAAAATGAAATAATGGACTAGTAAATTGTAGTAGGCAATGACTATGCTTCACCTGTTGATAACCCCAATTATAGAATAATCCCTAGAACCATACATTGATGGATCCTAAGATGGTTGATCATAACCATAATCTACATATCCTTGACCATAATGTAATGTCCCCTTTTTAAATCTAGGTTTCAATGATAATAGAGCCTAAATACAAAGTTACACAAAAAAATAAATTAAATATAATCATAATCATAATAATAATAATCATGTTAATCAAATAAATAATAATACACTATGAAATATTATTATTCAAATTATTATAATAAAGAAATAAAATATTGTTAATAATATTACATAATATAATTTATTATTACAAATATGATTAAGAAGTAACATATAACATAATATTATGAATCATCTATTTTAAGATGGTGAATAGAATTAAAATAAAATATTAAATTATGATTATAATCTTATCCCATATCAATATTTTAAGATTATAGATATAATAGTAAATATAATTAATGAAAAAAAATCATTATAAATAAAATAATAACAAACATCAAATATGATAAAGCTACATGTACTTAGTCATGACACTTTAGAGGGATATATATAGAAATGTGATAAGTAGCTTACATTGCTATCACAATTGGGCACTTCCCAATAGTCATCTACATCCACAAAAAATAACAAAGCTGTTGGATCTAAAATCTTACTATTTTAGGAAAAAACCATGGTTTTTAGAGAGTGTCCAACTATATTTCCATATCTATATCCCATTCAAGATAACCAATTTAACATAAAATGATCAACTACATAAACAAAAAGAAGAAAATGACGTACACAATATTGAAAGTGCAAATCAAATTACTTCTTCCATCCAGAATGTAATATGGATGTGGCAAAGTGACATCCAAATTGCAATATCAGGAGGTTTGTTTGTTGATTTCTTTGGTATGTTCTAGCTAATCTCCTTATTATCTAGAACAACTACATTAGTATGTGGAGGAGATGATGTAGATTAATGCATCATCTATTCTACCAATGTCATCTGTTTCTAATCTATACGTAAGGAATGTGGCAAATAGTTACATTTTGAAGACCTTGCAAAAAATTGATATGCACTCTACTCTAGTACAATCCAATGCCATTTTTAATCAATACCCTCTCACTCCAATACAAGGTTGGTAAACTCCTTTCTTAGTAGATATAAGTAGACATACAAACTCTAGATCTATAATTGGTTTGAATTAATTAGCATGCTAGCCCTATAGATGACTGTGATGTTAAGGATGCAAAATTGCAAACTATTGTTAACAAGTGAGACAAGGAATGAAATGATCATAAAATGGATCCCTCATTACTCAAGCCATGTGCATTGAGAAAAAAGTGTATTTCAACTCTTAAAAGAGAATAAAATGAATCACTCAAAAAGAAGGGTAACTCTTAATTGAACATTAACCAAAGGGATAAATTTACAATTATACTAAAAATAAGTCTTTGGCCCAAGGGAAATTGGAAGGCGACTCATACTTTTGCCCAAGGAAAAAAGCTTCCTTCAATGGCGACAATAAAAATTTCTACTAATGAAAGAGATGGTTCTCTAGTTGTTGGTTTGAAAAATCAATTTTAGGAACAAAAATAAACATGGGGTAATCATCTTCTATCTTGGGATGAAGACATTTATTTCCTAAATATTCTTTTGTTGTTGCTAGGAAGTTAGAGATAAGCCCGTGTACTTTGGAAACTTGTACAAAATAATTGATTTCTATTGTTTGATATGACAAAAAATGCAAGACTTTCATTTCTCAAGGTGTGGACAAAAAAAGACATATTATGATGGTGAAAGCACTTTACAATGTTTGAAGAACATAACAAAAAGTAGTTATTCGCATTCTGAAATAAAACACTACTTGATAATACTATTGTATTGGAAAGTTTCTTGATCTCCTTTATGGCACAACTAGAGATAGTAACATCAGTTTCAACTACTTTATAAATCAGCTTAATGTTTATTCTTTGCTTAAATTAAATAAGTACAATAGTATCATTAGATTGTATCATGATCTTGTCCAAAAAATAATTATATTGAATTGTATTTAATGCATAAAGAGTGGAATTTGTGAGAAGCATAACATTGTCATTAGATTGTATCGTGATCTTGTCCAAAAAATTATTATATTGAATTGTATTTAATGCATAAAGAGTGGCATTTGTGACATCAAGGTTACATTCTAATATTATTTCCTGCACATTCTCAATGCTGATAAGAAGACTTATGTTTTCTTGTTTTGTGAATTTGTGAAAATTAGTCAATGTCATGCATTTCCCAACATTAAATTTTGTAGGATTTTGATAAAGTTAATAATCTTTATCATATTTACTAGATATGTTCATTGTCAAGGTTTGAATTTCCTTTTAGGTGAGATAAAATGCGAAGACGCCTTGATCCTTCTCAATGGTTGTAATTATTTTCAAATGAGAAGGATAAAATATAGAGTTTGATGCTATAGTTGTCCCCGCAAAATGGTCTAGTGATTCCCTATAGAATGTGATCCCATAGTTTCTTATCATTGCAATCAATGTTAATCAATAAGAGATCATAGGCGATGTAAAACTTAAGAGCAATAACATTGGTTGTATGGTTATAAAAAAGAAAAAGCAAAGACTTCTTAGAGGGACAACAGGGGCACCATTTTGGTCTTAAAATTGCTTGTGGGTTAATGGAGGTTTAGTGCAACAATGAGAAAGATCAAAAAATATGGACTAAAAAGGTATTAGGAAATTACTTTCCTTGGCACAAAATTAGAAGAATATATAGGGCAATCTCTTCCACATTGGTTACATTTCATGTGATGTGACTTCCAATGTTGAATATTGTGTAGTTCCCATGCAATATAATTCAAAGGTTGAAGAATGTGTAATTCCCATATGAGTCAAATAATGAAAGAATTAGTGTATTTCTCTCAATAAAATATGAACATATCATTTAGTTTGGGCTCTCTATGGAAGTGCCACTGAAATATAACCATATGAGATGGTATGAGATTTTACTTCATATATATGTAAATTAAAATTTTCCTAAGCCACATAGTCCATGGTTTCTAAATCTTCCATTGTTTCATAGTTCATATTTTGTTTATTAATATCTCAATACATTAGGGAGAATCTATAAATTTATCCTTTTTGTTAAAAATAAAATATTTCATGAGGTTTGGGAATACTACTCTTAAATTTTAAGTGTTGGAGCTTTTTTTGCAGACTGTTCTTGGCAATTCAAAGAATTATCAGACTCATATTAGTTATAGAGGATGGGTCAACGTTGATATTATGTTGGGTGGTTAAATGTGAGAAGGTGATCTAACTTTTTGCCTAGTTGTGTATGAACTTTGGAATGCATAAGCAGTCCTAGAGTTGATGAATTTTGAAACTGTAATTCCCTATGCTAGATTTGCAGCCTCTACTAAACTTATGTATGATGTGAACTATTTGTTTCAATTATTTTTATTAAGCACTTCAATGTTTTCAATTGTTCATTCATTACACTTTTTTTCTCAAATCATGTACGGGTCTCAAAATGCTTAATGAATGAATGTGAATTACATAGTAATTGTGAAACTCTAGTATATAAATCATATGTCCATAATAGAACTTAATTGTTTAAGTTATTAGTGTAAGAGTGAAAAAAAAATGCAGCAATAGGCTGACCTCTTCAATTTTAAACCATGTTAAAAAATGACTACTACTTATTGAAGAATAAAATATGGCAGACAATTAATTGATTGTACATCTGATTTAGAAAACAAAAAATAGTGCAATCTTTCACATAAAATATGTACTGTAGAAACTTTCCTTAAAACTCCATAATAGCTATAAATACTTTCCAAGCTATATATATATATCAATCATTTCAAAGATTGAATATTACATCACATATAATTACTAAAGTAAATATCTCAAAAAAAATCCTCTAAGAACAATGTTTGAAAGTAGACTTTGAAATTCATCAGTATTGTGTTTAAAAATCAGAAAGTGGACTTTGAAATCACTTATCATAGAGATCTAATTTATGGACTCAATCATCTAATTTTATTTCCACCATTACAATATTGTGTAATAGCACTAGATGATTTGGGAGATTCATTGTGCAATATTATTATTAGTACATTTGATTTGAAACAACATATGATTATAAAAATATTTTCAGAAGAGTTCTCATGGTAAATGTTATACTCTTTTAGGGGCATCCTTTATCAATGTTACAACAACATATTGTTAGCTTCAGGTGCCCATACACAAAGAAAATGAAATCTTAAAAAGGAACACTAGAACACTAGTTATTAAGTCAACCATCTGCAGAAAAAAAAAATTAGGTTTTTGCAAGAACAATTCTTGGTATTTGCAAGAAAAGATCATGTACCAAGCTAGGGGACTTCCTTCGAAGACAATGATAGAGAAGGTGATGGCCCTCTCATCAGAATGTAGGTCAAACTCATGCTTCAAACCCTTCTCCAAAAACATCTTTCTACCGAAAAAATATTGGAGTAGGTTGTATTTGAGGAATCCACATATGACACGCGTTACATAGACCATGGATTTTCTGGAATAAGTACCCTTGCACAATTTCGAGAAAATGAGATTCAACAAAAGCAATTGTCAACAATCTAGTATCAGTTTAGTACTCTCATGCATGCTTATTAATGATGCAAATCAGTGAAAGCGATATGGTTCAGATCCATCCTTTTTTTAGCGTGCACTTGAAGAGGAGCAAGGGAAACAATATGCAAACTACTCAAATCAGGTCGCAGAGGTTGGTGGCGGGCATCATAATTATAGCAGGAACACAGAAAAGCTCATGGAGGCATCTCTAATGCGAGAGAAACAAAAATTGAAAGCAATTTCTCATCTTTCTTCTGGAGAGGGTGCATGTTGTAAGCCTTTAATAAATATAGTTGAGCTCAGCGAGCTCTGCAAGGAAATACACCTCAGGAACATGCTCGTGTCTAATGGTAGCATGGCCAATTTAATGGACTTTTCTTTTACATTCCAAAAGTGGGCATTATAAAATATCTAACAAAAGAAGTTCTTCATATGACAATCACCAAACAGATTCTCCTTAAACATGCTAAACATGCCTTTGTAGCAGATTTTAACATTCAGAGAATTTGATTGTTGTAATTATAATTTCTCTTGGTTCCAAATATAATCAAATAATATGATTGCTTGTTTATTAAAAAAAAATCATGTACCAAGAAAAATAAGGAAAGAGAAATGGATAGCGAATATTAGAAGTGTAGAAAACCCTGATTGCTCCAAATTAAAAAGAAACATATTCAATATCAAATGTAAAAAAATATGACATTTCTTTCATGAAGAATTATTTAAAACTAGGGTTTGAAGTTAAAATATTCAAGAAAAGGGCAGCGTCCAAAAAATATGTAAATCATAATAGATCCCTTGAAAGCTACAACCTTGCGATTGTTTCACCAACATTCAATTATAGATGAATGCGATGCATGAGCTTTCAGGGCACTATGATCCTTTGATTATCATATGGTATAGCAATTGTTGTGAGCAAACTGAATGATCTATTTAGGAAAGAAAAGAAGAGAACCTGACCTGGCCATAAAGAAAATTTAGCAAGCCCCACACCTCACCTTTCAAACTTGAGTCACACCAACTTCAACTCAGGGTTACAAATAAAAACAAAGAAGGTAAATCCATGGCGACTCTTGAGATCTAGTTTGGCGGTGCCCGCGATCAAGTCATAGAAACTAAATATTGAAAGGTAATTGCATATTTTAGGGTTTCAGATAAAGTTGTTTTAGGCTTATTTTTTTATTAAATAAAAAAGCTATAGCCTATGCATGTACCCCCTCAGATCATTTTCAATTTTTAAGATTTTTTTATAATTATATTTTATATTTAATTGATAATTATAGGAAAAAAATTGTATTATTCTATTTAATAATATAAATTATATTTTAAAATATAATATTAGTATTATTACATAATTTAAAACATGTTTAGTATTTTAAAAACTATATTTTATAATATTTTAATAATTACTACATATATATATATATATAGTAATAATAATATAAAGTATTATTTTAATTTAAAATAATTAGTGTGAACTATTTATCTTCTCTTAGATTCTTTTCTATTTATCTTTACTATACAAACATATATATTTTATACAAGAAAAAAAATGTATATATTGTATTTTTATCATCTTATTTGTAATGTAGTTTGTTATAAATGTGTTGATATCCATTTTGTCTTATTTTGTACATCACTTAATCTTGTAAAATTATTTAATTAGATCATGAGTATTTTTTTTAGTAGAGCCATACACATGATTCTATCAAATGGCCTGAAAAAATAGCATATTATGGATGAAATTGATTATTAATCTTATTATAATCATCATATATTATAAATATACTCCACTAGTGCAAATAAAATCATCACCAAAACTTCAAAGAAGCATATAGAAAGAAATCTCATTTGAATTTTAATGCTATGTTTATTAACTAAAAACTAAATTTTATTAATAAAAATAATCAAATATTTAAACTAATTTACATTCATTAGATAAAATTTGAAACAAATTTCAATAAAAAAAGTAAAATTATCTTATCAAAAAATTTATAAAATTAAAAAAACTTATTAAAAAATGTACACATTAGAAAGTTCCTAAATTAAATTTGATTTTTTTTTTCAAGGATTTTTAGTTAGATTTGATTTGTTTAAAATTTGAAATTACTAAACTTTATTAATAAAAATACATAATTGATTGATTTTGAATTGATTTTTGTATGAATTATCCAACATACTAGAGTATTTTTATGCAAATCCTAACTATACAAGTCTATAATTGTATCAATAAATATGTGTTCACTAATCGAAACATCAACACTACTATGCATCATTACTTTTAAAACAAGCTAATAATTAAAAATTGACCTACAACTTAATATTTGTAGAGTGCAAAAAGTCTATGTTATTTGATGTGCTTTTAGATTTAGCAAATTCATAGAGGAACCATGCAATGGATTTGTGAGATCTCCATATATTTCATGAATGTATGCAAGTAGAAATGATGAAAAATAGAAAAATGTAAGATTGAACTAGAAATTATGAAGTATTACAACCATCCTAGTTATGATAGATTGTTTAAGCTAACATGCAAGATAAAAAAAGTTAAATGATAAAAAAAAATCTAAAATGCTCAATGAAAATCAAATGTTAGACTAGTGACATAACAATAGCATGAATGCAAGATCCTTTGAAATGAGGTAGAGGCCTCCTTTTATAGATTGTAGAAATGATTGAATGGATGAGATGCAATAATAAGCAATGGTGGAGATTTAATTGTTTGTGATCAAAGTGCTCAATATTTTAAAAGTTTCCCAAAATTGTGCACTGAAGTGGTGTTATTTTCTTTTCTTTTCTTTTAGAAATTGAATTTAAACTACATATGAGAAATGGGATTTTGATTATTTAATTAAAAGGGGTGATGGCTCTTCTAATAAAATAAACTTAGGATATAATAATGAAATGATTAAAGATTTAGTAATTATTTTAATTATAAAAAAATGATTTAATGCATAAGAGAGTCTAATATTTAAATTAATTTAATTATTTAGATTGCAGGCACATCATTTACGAGACCAAAATAGGTGATTAAAATGATATTATCAAATATTAGTATAAAATATTAATAATAATTCATTTAGTCATTTTTACTAGGGTGACTAATTATTTGGTCATTTATTTAGTCGTATTTATTTGCCTGCATAATTATTTAGTTATAATTTTATCCAATGATCAATCTAGTCACTTATTTAGTCATTTATAATTGTGAATGGAAAAAAATTAGTGGAATTTGATCAACTTTAGTCACATGACTAAATATTTTAGTCCTATGACTAAAAGTTTTAGTCAGTCATTTATTTGCTAAATTTCTACTAGTGTTTGCCTCTGTGAAATCTTCTAGCTAGCAATGCTTCCAATTTTTCCACATCTTCCTCATCAGTGCTACTATCACTGGATACATATTTCATTTTTCTTCCTTTCATTGATTTCACCTGTTCAACATCTTTCAGTGATAGCTTGGCCTTGAAAGAAGATTCAACATTCTCAGGTCTGTAGTTGTCAAAGTTAGATAACTCAAATGCAGTGAGTCTACCCACTATTCCTTCAAAACTTAGATTGTTTCCTGGCACACATCTCAGTTCTTGTATTGCTGATACTCTAATAGCATAGATAGGGAGCAAGGTTCTTAAGAACTTACTATTAATAGTATCTTCATCTAATTGACCACTCAAACATCTTATTGCACTTACCACTTCCTTTATTCTTGCGCCATACTAAGCAACGTTCTCACTTTCCTCCATTTTCATATCATCAAACTTTCCTCTGAGGCTTTCTCTTTTTTCTCTTTGGACATTCTGATCTCCTCCATAGATGTTTGATAGGGCTTTCCACATTTTGAATGCAGCGTTACATCCTTTGACATCATCAAATCCAGCATAGTTCAGTGTAGAAGCAATCTCCAGCATTGTCTAATTGTGTTCCTATTTGTTCTTCAAATCTTCTACAATAAGAGTACCAGTTGGATCAACATGTTCAGTAACAATTGAATTTTGGGCATAATCTCCTATGGATCCAAGATGTAGCTTCATCAAACTTTTCCATGCAACAAAGTTGTCTTTGTTGAGCTTGGGAACTTCTCTCTTAGGCATTTTGATATTTTCTGCTTCTAGTCCTTTTAAACTGAATTAGTAGTTTGGCTCTGATACCAATTGTTAGAATTCTTTAGAATAATTGAGAGGGGGGGTGAATCAGTTATCCAAGGTCCAAATGCCCTAATAATAATTTTTCTCTTATTATGATGAGTCCATTAAACTATTTATCCTTCCAAGCCTAAATCAACCATTTTAGCAAGTTACAACAAATCAACATGCATAAATAAAACATGCAAGATCAACACATGACACAATGATTTACGTGGAAACCCAATTTGGGAAAAACCACCAGTAACATGCTACTTAATTCTCACTCTTCTAAAGTGATGCCCTATTAAAAGCCTACCCTATTAAAGGCTTACAACACACTGTTAAATGTGACCTTGTTAGAGGATTTCACCATACTATTAGGAATGGGCCTGATCAAAGGACTTTAGAACATTCACTTGGAATGTCACCCTGTTAAAGGATTTATAACATGGCTATTAAACCAACATAAGTCCATAGGATTTAAACTATCTGTTACAATTGCTAGAGAGTAACAATAATGGCTTGTTGATCTAATACAACTTACAACATACTTTGCAAATTTCATATCCTTCTTTAGTTCAATCCTTTTGCTTGGCTTTGATCACTTCAGTTTTGACAGCTTGTCATCTCAAGCTTTGTCTCCTTGAGTCTTCTTACTCATCATACCAATGCAACCATATCTGTGGTAATCTATTGAGGCAAAGTAACTATGCTCTCTTACTCCTTAACACCTCCTTCAACACTTATGATTTCATGCTTGACCTCTTCTCTCTCTTGCTTCGTGACCTTATGATTCCTTAAATAGAAATTTGGATTGCCTTTGTTGCTCGATTCTCCCTCTCCAATTTTAGGGTTTCAAATGGATTAGGTAAGATACAATGTATCTACCCCATATCTTTCTCTTATCTAGAAACTTCATCTAGAGTCAGTTGTATTTTCCAAAAAAAGTTCTAGATGGTGTTCTGTGCCACCAACTCATCACTCTTATCTTCTATTTAATTCACAGACTTCTAGATAACAGCCTTGTCTGCTTAGATTTGGAAAATCTTTAATTTTCAAAATAACCCTGCAACTCGACACTATTGGTTTACTAATGCTCAACATCTCTGTGTTACTCAGCACTTGATTTTACTCGGCACTTGATTTTACTCGGCATCTGAAGTTCACTCTACACTTGAAGTTGAACTTGCTCAACTTCAACTAGGAGTCTGTTCGGCACTTAATATCTTGCTCAGCTCCCTCTCTACTTAGTTAGGCTTTACAAATAACTTAGCTGAAACCTTACATCTTTGATATGTTTCAGAGTGCCCATTCTCTGTGTCTTAGAGTATGTAATCAATGCACTATTCCATCAATGGTTTAGCTGATCCTTGTATTTCATTACAACATCATAACTTCAACCTTTATCTAGGTGTTCTAGTCACATCTTATTTATTTCCTCCTCCTTGTCAATCAACTAATTAATAGTATTTGGATCACTAAAGCAATTGGCATTCCTGCAAGTAGCAAGTTTGACATCAATGACAAAACAATGATTGAGAACATTCTTTACTAGTTCCATATGATCATTCCAACAATCTTCCTCATTACCTTTTCAATCATTTCCAACATTCTCCATAGGTTTAAACATCCTTCATAACACCTTCAAAGAATCCAAAAGATTTTTGGCTAGTCTTGCTCCAGCACCCTTCAAACTGCTTCTTGGTACCTAGGCCTAGTTGATCAAGTTAGGCTAGGGCTTAAAGGAAGAATTAGCAATGTGGGCTCCCAAGACCACAAACACTTAATGAAATCTCCAATGCACTCAATACATCCAACTTCAGCACTCAAACTGATCAGGGGTGCCTGCAACCATGACTATCACCATTTAACTTTGAAAAACTAGTCAAGCACATGGGCTTGCTTGACCTAGGGACGGCTTGGAAAAATAATTACCCTCCTCACCATGCCTCCAACTTCTAGAATCATTGATATTCGACCCTTAACTTGCATATCCCTTAGTTTCAGAGGTTTCCACTGGTGGTAATGCAAGTTAGGGTTGCATTTGTGGAAGGGCCTAGAAAACAGGATTTTTTAGACCCCTTGCTGCTAAAACCTTGATAACCCACAAACCACAACACCTTTTTGAGTCAAGCCAGAACCAAAAGTTCAAGAACACACCCCTACAACTAATGTACTAACTAAGAAATCATAACAGTACTGTGCAGAGCTGTATAATCACCGCAGTCGAGCAATTACCAGTAAATTACTATTAAATTGAAGATTTTATTCCTTTTTCTCCAAGCCTCTATACAATATGATCTCCTTCTCCTAAATAAGATCACATATGACATATATAAAGGTCTACATGACCATTGGAAAAACCATATAGGCATTCCCAACTATAAAACAAATAAACAACCACTTTTTGCTAATACTGTTTAGACTCTAAATACCCTATTCTAAGGCCTTATGGTCCCATTGAGTCACTTGGTTTATAACCACACCAAAATTCTCGTGGGCCCTACATGTGCCTTTATCACAAAACAAAGACCAACTTGTAAAATATGGACCAAACCTTTATTCCAACTTCCTAATATACTTGAATCCTCCCTTTCATGGAGTGGCAAGGTTTCCGACAACACAGATACTTTTTCCCCCCTACCACGTAGGTTAGGTGCCCTGCACCAAAACGGGTCATACATCTAATTAATCAATAAAATTTGGATGGAGTCCATCTAAGCACCAGATTAATTATTAGTCTATATATATTTAGTTTGTTTTAATATTTTAAAAGCATTTGATTGCATGAAGATATCTCTCACTCTCAACACAAATTGAGGAGATGATTTATTATAAATACCCCACTGTAATATGTAACTAGGGCCACCATTATTATTTTAATAAAGTCATGCTTTTGGTGCTCACATTTGGAGTGTAGTTATTCTTTCTTGAATGTGTCATTGTTTTGTGAATTTTGTTCATGAGATTGTGATTGAGCCAAAGGTTTATTGCATTGTTTCTGGTTGTGTGATCTTTTGGTTTTAGTATTTTCCACAAATTTATGGATTTTGTTGAAGTAATGAGCTTGAGAAGAGATCATAAAATTGTGCCTACATAGCTTTTTGTCTCACATGAGTGCACTTTTCGTGGCCTTGCGATTTGATGAAGAGTGAAATATCATATGATTGTTAAAGTTTCTCATCCACGATTGCATCATTGGATTCTAGGAAGTGTTGCTCCTATTTTCATTGCTTTCCTACCGATTTCTTCAAAAGTTTAACTCGCAACATGTTGTTTTCTATAGCTAATGTCCATTTAGGATTTCAATTTCAAGTTATTTCAGTTTCATGTTATTTGTTTTCAGTTTCATTATTTTCTTGCTAACCCCCTTGTTAGAATAGGAACTCATTTTAGGTTCACTGTTAGAGAATTGCATTCATTAAAAAATTAGAAAATACAAAAATATTGTTCTTTTGTGTGTGATTTTGAGACATCAAATAGATTTACTTCATTCTGAGATCATAATCAAACCAGCAAAGGCCTCCTTTTAAACAATCACATTTATCTTCAACTGAGTGGATTTTGGTACATCGCAAGAAAAATACTGAACCTTGGAGTTGATCCCAAAAGATTAGCTTTTCAAGATAGGAAATGTGCAATGGATTCCTGATGTTGACCTCATGCAAAATGACTGCCCAACACTATGATTAACCATCTTCACTTCATCATCATAAAAAAACTTAAGACAATTATGAATAGGTGAAGTAACAATATGCATGGCATTTAAATATGACAAACCAAGCTTAACTTAAAACTGATCAAAAGTAGGAACACAAGAAAAGGTAGTGTTCACAATTTTTCCACAAAGTTCAACCAATAAATCAATAAATAAAAATGATGGATAAAGAAAACCATTACATTTTTGAATCCACATATCCATTGTATCATAAAAATCACATTTCAAACCTTTCATAAAAAAATTTTCTTCTATAAGATCACATTAACTAAGGAGGTAGAGTCAACAAGAAAACCATAGGTTGGTATCTCAAAAATCTTAGCATAAACATAAAGGAGGCCATCAGGAGCTTTAATAGTCTCGATTTCATCAAAGGTAATCGAAAGTTCCTTAGTTCTTTTTTTCTTAGATTGCTGTCAAAATTTAGGTTGAGGCTTCAATTTAGACTTAGTTTTTAGTTGAGGTCAAGCCAAAACTTGAGATTGAGGTAGAGGTTGAGACTGAGGTGGAGATATAGATTGAACCACATGCTCCAATTGATTAAGAACATGATTAAGATCATGCTCTTGGTGCTCACATTTGGAGTGTAGTTATTCTTTCTTGAATGTGTCATTGTTTTGTGAATTTTGTTCATGAGATTGTGATTGAGCCAAAGGTTTATTGCATTGTTTTTGGTTGTGTGATCTTTTGGTTTTAGTATTTGCCACAAATTTATGAATTTTGCTGACGTAATGAGCTTGAGAAGAGATCATAAAATTGTGCCTGCATAGCTTTTTGTCTCACATGAGTGCACTTTTCGTGGCCTTGCGATTTGATGAAGAGTGAAATATCATATGATTGTTAAAGTTTCTCATCCATGATTGCATCATTGGATTCTAGGAAGCGTTGCTCCTATTTTCATTGCTTTCCTACCGATTTCTTCAAAAGTTTAACTCGCAACATGTTGTTTTCTATAGCTAATGTCCATTTAGGATTTCAATTTCAAGTTATTTCAGTTTCATGTTATTTGTTTTCAGTTTCATTATTTGCTTGCTAACCCCCTTATTAGAATAGGAACTCATTTTAGTTTCACTGTTAGAATTGCATTTATTAAAAAATTAGAAAATACAAAAATATTGTTCTTTTGTGTGTGATTTTGAGACATCAAATAGATTTACTTCATTCTGAGATCATAATCAAACCAGCAAAGGCCTCCTTTTAAACAATCACATTTATCTTTAACTGAGTGGATTTTGGTACATCGCAAGAAAAATACTGAACCTTGGAGTTGATCCCAAAAGATTAGCTTTTCAAGATAGGAAATGTGCAATGGATTCCTGATGTTGACCTCATGCAAAATGACCGCCCAACACTATGATTAACCATCTTCACTTCATCATCATAAAAAAACCTAAGACAATTATGAATAGGTGAAGCAACAATATGCATGGCATTTAAATATGACAAACCAAGCTTAACTTAAAACTGATCAAAAGTAGGAACACAAGAAAAGGTAGTGTTCACAATTTTTCCACAAAGTTCAACCAATAAATCAATAAAAATAAATGATGGATAAAGAGAACCATTACATTTTTGAATCCACATATCCATTGTATCATAAAAATCACATTTCAAACCTTTCATAAAAAAATTTTCTTCTATAAGATCACATTAACTAAGGAGGTAGAGTCAACAAGAAAACCATAGGTCGGTATCTCAAAAATCTTAGCATAAACATAAAGGAGACCATCAAGAGCTTTAATAGTCTCAATTTCATCAAAGGTAATCAAAAGTTCCTTAGTTCATTTTTTCTTAGATTTTTGTCAAAATGTAGGTTGAGGCTTGAATTTAGACTTAGTTTTCAGTTGAGGTTGAGCCAAAACTTGAGATTGGGGTAGAGGTTGAGACTGAGGTGGAGATATAGATTGAACCACATGCTCCACTTGATTAAGAACATGATTAAGATCATGCTTTTGGTGCTCACATTTGGGGTGTAGTTATTCTTTCTTGAATGTGTCATTGTTTTGTGAATTTTTTTCATGAGATTGTGATTGAGCCAAAGGTTTATTGCATTGTTTCTGGTTGTGTGATCTTTTGGTTTTAGTATTTTCCACAAATTTATGAATTTTGTTGACGTAATGAGCTTGAGAAGAGATCATAAAATTGTGCCTGCATAGGTTTTTGTCTCACATGAGTGCACTTTTCATGGCCTTGCGATTTGATGAAGAGTGAACTATCATATGATTGTTAAAGTTTCTCATCCACGATTGCATCATTGGATTCTAGGAAGCGTTGCTCCTATTTTCATTGCTTTCCTACCGATTTCTTCAAAAGTTTAACTCGCAACATGTTGTTTTCTATAGCTAATGTCCATTTAGGATTTCAATTTCAAGTTATTTCAGTTTCATGTTATTTGTTTTCAATTTCATTATTTGCTTGCTAACCCCCTTGTTAGAATAGGAACTCATTTTAGTTTCACTGTTAGAATTGCATTCATTAAAAAATTAGAAAATACAAAAATATTGTTCTTTTGTGTGTGATTTTGAGACATCAAATAGATTTACTTCATTCTGAGATCATAATCAAACCAGCAAAGGCCTCCTTTTAAACAATCACATTTATCTTTAACTGAGTGGATTTTGGTACATCGCAAGAAAAATACTAAAGCTTGGAGTTGATCCCAAAAGATTAGCTTTTCAAGATAGGAAATGTGCAATGGATTCCTGATGTTGACCTCATGCAAAATGACCGCCCAACACTATGATTAACCATCTTCACTTCATCATCAAAAAAAAACTTAAGACAATTATGAATAGGTGAAGCAACAATATGCATGGCATTTAAATATGACAAACCAAGCTTAACTTAAAACTGATCAAAAGTAGGAACACAAGAAAAGGTAGTGTTCACAATTTTTCCACAAAATTCAACCAATAAATCAATAAAAACAAATGATGGATAAAGAAAACCATTACATTTTTGAATCCACATATCCATTGTATCATAAAAATCACATTTCAAACCTTTCATAAAAAAAATTTCTTCTATAAGATCACATTAACTAAGGAGGTAGAGTCAACAAGAAAACCATAGGTCGGTATCTCAAAAATCCTAGCATAAACATAAAGGAGACCATCAGGAGCTTTAATAGTCTCAATTTCATCAAAGGTAATCAAAAGTTCCTTAGTTCATTTTTTCTTAGATTGTTGTCAAAATTTAGGTTGAGGCTTCAATTTAGACTTAATTTTTAGTTGAGGTTGAGCCAAAACTTGAGATTGAGGTAGAGGTTGAGACCTAGGTGGAGATATAGATTGAACCACATGCTCCACTTGATTAAGAACATGATTAAGATCATCCATCATTGAATCATATACAATATGCATAGAAGATAGATGAGAAATAGTATTATTATCATGTGTTGGTAAAGGATTCGTATAGATTTTTAGATTTTGATTATGAGAAGGAACAAATTTATTCACACTACCATCAAAATTATCAACATATAAATCATTAGAATCAATTAAGTCTTAAAAATTATGTTTTAAAGAATAACATGTCTTAGTATCATGACCATTCTGGTGATGATATTGACATAAATTTTTCGGAACAAAATATCTAGACGCCATTGTAGTAGGTAAAGTAATCATATTAGAAGTTAACAATATATTCATAATAGAATGTAAAGATCCTGAAAGAGGAGTAAATGTATGATTTAATAAAAAATTAGTGGATGCAGAAGTGGTATTGTGAGATGCAACAATAACTTGATCAAAAACTGCATTTTCTTGTTTATTTATCTTGACATAGTTGTTGAATTTTTGAACTTTATTTCTATTAGGAGAAGCATCACTTTTATCAACAAGAACAAGAGCCATTGGAGTGGTGCTCTCAAATTGACTCACTTGTAATTGATAATGATGAAGCACTGCACAAAGTTGTTGAAAAGAAGTAAATTAAATTAGAAGAATCTTATCTCTGATAGCCTTTTGCAAATTTGAAATAAACATACATTGAATATCAATATCAAGAATAGGAAAGGATATATGAGCATGCAAATGCTTAAATTTACAAATATATTTAGTCAAAATTTCTTTAGAATTTTTTTTACAATGCATCAAATCAATCAAAGAAACTTGCAGGCCAATGTTGTTTTGAAATTGTTGAATAAAATAATTAGCAAGTTGAGGAAATGAGTCAATAGAATAAGGAGTCAATGAACAAAGCCATTGTAATGCCTTGCCATGAAAAGTTTGAGAAAACAACTTAGGTAAAATCCTGTGATCATGAGAATAATCATTACAAAGGATTTGAAATTTTTTAACATGATGAACAAGGTCTCCTTATCATTATAATTTTCAAGATGAGGCATATCATCTTCCTGAGGAATGAGAGTACAAATAATATCTTGGGACAAAATAATTCCCATGTCGCACGTAGGAATACTAAACTTGTTTTGAGTCAAGGATGAAAGTTGTTGTAAAGATGACATAGTTTGAGCCAAACTGATTAAAGTAGAATCATGGGAGGAAATAGGAGGAATAACATCATTAGAAAGACTAGGTAAAGTGTAAGAAGATATAGGAATGGAAGACACAACTAAAGAAACACTAGGAACTATAGTCAGAAGAGGAGTAGAATAAGTAAAAGGAACATTATGATAAGAAGGTTGTAATATAGGAAGGGACACATGAGGAATACTCATAGGGATAGACGAAATCATCATAGTCACCAAAGAAGGAGTATAGGTAGGAACACTAGGGAAAGGAATAAAAGAAGGTTCTACACTAGTTATAGGAGGAAACAACCCTAAATCTTGAGCTTCTTAAGCTAAAGGTTTAACATTATAATGGACAAGGTGAGTAATACCATAAAAGAGATTAACACCTTGATCACTACCATAAATAAATTTATTAAGAGCCTCCATAGCTTGAATAGAATCTTGATTATGGTTTTCTTGAATAAGCTAATTACCCATTTTATCAAGTTCAGTTGAAATATTTTGGACTTGTTCAGGAGGAACTCTTAAAGCATCATACTCATCATGAGATGAGTGAGAATAATTTTTCTCCATAAGAGGATTAGAGATAGTAAGAATCAAAGTCTCATCCAGAATCCTACAGAAAGGAGAAGAAGAATGAGGCTAAAAGGTACCGATAAGTCTATGACTATGTCTAACCCTAAGATTAGAAGTAGGACTAGAATTAATAAAGCTCATAAACTAATGCAATGCAAATGAACTAAACTAATAAAACATAAAGCATAAATATTTTTGTATTGTGAATGAGATTTTGCAATTGTTTTTTTTGTATTTTTGAATTTTAAAATGCAAGAACCTAAACTAAATCTAATATTAATGCAAGAAAAGATCTAACAAATATGAAATGAAATTTAATACCGAAAAACACAACAGGGCATCTAATTCCACAAAAGAAAAGAGGGCAATCATGTCAGGTTCACCAAAATGAATTGAAAGAAAATATGGCCTATCCTCCACTCAAATTCTGAAAAGGAATGATCCAAATTGATTAAGCACAAGAAGATGATCAATGCACAAATGGATCAAGGAATGGAGAATAGGGAGAAAAGAGATCCTATAGTCTTTCCATTTGAGAAGTAAGAACTTCAAATTTGAAATAAATAGAAGAAAAATACTTACCTTAAAATAAGATAAATCTGGAAAATGCTGATTTCTGATGTCTTTGCACAATTTCGGAGAATTTTGTAACCTGTTTTGAACTGGAAATGTCAAGATGAAGAAAACCCAAAAAAAAATTATCCTTATGAAGGAAGGTCGACCTTGACCCAGATAGAGG
Source organism: Cupressus sempervirens (assembly GCA_028749045.1). NCBI lineage: Eukaryota > Viridiplantae > Streptophyta > Pinopsida > Cupressales > Cupressaceae > Cupressus > Cupressus sempervirens. The sequence continues at coordinate 757,673,284 of CM053792.1, read as the reverse complement.
GGTGCAATCTTATTCTAGCTCATAATTGTACCCTAAAAAGTTGACCTTGACTTACACAACTTCGACTAAATTTTTGTTTGTAGTTCTTACAAGTTGGATGAAAAGGGTATCCAAATCTACTCTTCAATTCATTGTCCCACACTTTTATCTACAAGAAAAATGGTTTTCTTGTTTGGATGGGGGGCTTGCCTTGGTTAAACCCTAGTTTGAAATCAACCTTTAATTGTAATTGAAATTGTAATATGTATAAACAAAGTAAATAGAAATATTCACCTTTCTTATACTAAAATTCTTGTAGAGGATTTGAATCCTTGAATCCACAATTATGGATGCTCCAAATGAACATAGAAATCTATGTAGGATATCTCAAATCAATGACATTAGATCTTCAACACCAATCTTGAATGTATCCTTAAATAGGAAAAGGCTTCAATGAATATGGATGGAGAAATCTTCAACAAGAGGGCTTCATAGAGATTGAATCCTTCAATAGCTAACAATTGACCTCCTTGATGAATTGGATGCTTGAATAATTGAATGTTTGAATACTCGAATGCTTGATAGATAGTAGATCTTCAATTCATAGAGTAATCATTTGGTCAATATCTCTTGTGTGCATAAACTTCATAATAGGTGGATGTCAAAATGAGGGAAGAAGGCTTCCTTGTATAGAGATCTAGGGCACAAAATCGTAGAGAATGCTGATGTGGGAGCATTAAATCTCAATTAACCTTAAGCCCTATAAATGGACCTAGATTAAATGAAATTTAAGAGTCTAGCATTCTAAAACCTAAAACAACTGACCGAGAAGTGGGAAAAAGAAACTTTTTGAAGTCTAATGTCTCAGAACTCCTATAAATTGAAAATTGGGCTTGGGGTTAGGGGCAAGGTCAAGCCTACCCTAGGTCAAGGTTGAGTTTGAACTTGACCTAAAAGGTTGTCCTTGACCCAAAAAGTCAAAGTCCTTAGTTTCATAGAGAAAGTTGTTAGAAAGAGGATGGAAATGGAGGGAGAGAAGCATAATAGGGGAAACAAAACTAGATCCATGCAAAGACCCATTCAAGGCACTTGACAAGACCCCATACTACTTATTCAGAGGGCGAAAAACTCTTAACATGGAAGTGCTTCCATTTTAATACGATACAATAGTTGTAAAAAGAAAAAATTCAAAAAAAAAGATGAAAAATGGAAGTTCTCATTAATTACATTGAAGGAATGACAATAATATAGGATTTGTCAAATCATAAAGCAGAGGAAAAATAGGAATAAAATTGAAACAATGAGAAGTATTCCTTAGTTAGCTTACATATTAAGAAAATATACTTTATCCAATGAAGTGTGGATAAAAAAAAACATGATAAGTTTTATTATTGAACAATAACAAGGGTATCACTAGGGTTCACCAACCATACAGAGCTAATAGACTTGATGATTTGATGCCAAGATCAGCGGTTTCAAAGTTACATAGTAGTGTACCAATGAACTGAGCACACTGCAAGTTTTGGCATTGTGCAAGATTGTTGTGGAAAATCCAAACAAACTATGTTCTCTCCAAAATGAGGGAGGTTATTTTATATCTAGACATCATTATCTTGTAGAATCCAAAATTTTATTGATATCCCTCATGAGATCTAATTTATGACCCTCAGAATATCGATCTCCAAATGCACTTAGATCATTGTAGAGGCTCTTTGGTATAGCGTGGTTGCGACTGTTGTAGGCTCTCCATGGTTAGAACAAGGGTGTCAATAGGGTTCACCCACCCATCCAGACTTAATGAAGCTATAAATTGGATGCCATGATCAAATGTTTAAATGTTACACAATTATGCACCAATGAATTGAGGAATGCTACAAGTTTTGGCATCAGGCGAGATCACTGTGGAAAATTCAAACAAAATATGATTTCTCTAAAATGAGAGAGATTATTGTAGAGCTCAACATCAACCTCCCATGGAATTTTACATTTCACTAATAGCCCTCATTATTTGTGAGTTACAACCCTCAGAAGATTGATCTCCTAATGCACTTAGAGCATCTTTGAGACACTTCAGTACGATGTGGCTGCAAACATTGCAGGCTCTTTGTGGTTAAAACAAGGGTGTCACTAGTGTTTAGCCACCCATCTAGAGCTAATGATACTAGTGATTTGATGGCACAATAAACAATTTGAAAATTACACAGTGAAGAACCAATGAACTAAGGCACACTATAACTTTTGGCAATGGGCAAGATCATTGTGCAAAATCCAAATGGTATAACAATATCTAATGTCAATTAACATCTGTTTCCCTAAGTTACATTTCTGATAAGTGATTTCCTCCCATGTTTAGTTGAAGACTAATCATGTATTTATTTTCTCCTTGAGGTCAATGTAAGATTATTTAACATGGAAAATGTTTCTAGCTAGAAAATAAATCACAAGATACTTTTGATCTCATAAGCTCTCAACTTGATGTTGTTTTGTAAATTGTTACTCACCCAGTGTTGTCCCTGATGCATTAGGAATACACCATCCTATTTGAAATATCATATTACAGTTGAGCTTAGGTTCTATGTATGAGGGATTACTATTATGTCAGCTTGAACCATTCTCAATTGAACTTGAACCTAGGTTATCAACATGAATAGAAAAGGTCCACTAGACATATGAAGCATCAGGTGTCATATGTGAGAGGTTCGAATATGTCAGCCTGGACATGAGAGGCATTATAAACCTAGCTTGAATGCTAGTAACCAACATTATGTGGTACAAAACAATGAGATTCTAGGTTGTTAATTATAAGAAGGTATTGCAAAACAAGTTAAGATATTAGTTTCTATGTTAAAGAATAAAAAGAAAGGATAAATAGATATGTAAGTCCATTGGCCAAGAAACAAAAGCATACAAGAAAAGTCATTGTTAAAAAATTGTAAATAGTGTCAGGATGTAATAAATTGAGTTCAATCATTATGAATTGATATCTTCTTCCTTTTCTCTAGACAATACTTGATGTTATAGATAGCCTTTAATACTGTGCAAAAATTCTAAACCCAACACAACATGCCATTTCTATAATCAAGTCTACTTAGATTACAAGGAATCTCTTAAAAACAACAATAGAAGAGTTTATTCATATAGATATGTTTATCTATTACACATTTTCCAACCAAACATAAATGAAGACAAACAACAGATAGAAGCATGGTTAAAATCTACTCCATGGTTCATTTTCGGCTGGTATATCATGTCTAGTTTTCCTTTAGGTGTAATGGAATCGAAAAGTCAATAGAAGAACAACCAAAAGGTACCTTTGATCAAATTTTGACTACAGTTATATGCATTTCACATACAACCTAGTGCCAACTATAGATTTTATAGGGTTTTAAAAAAATAACAACTTAGTGACATTTCAACAAACAATTGTAGTTAGATCCAAAATTCTAGTTAAAATTCCATGTAATGGCTATCTTTTAACCATTCTGGGTTTTCCAAATGAGGTAATGATCGATAAAAAGATAGAATCTCATGAAGAAGCTTATGTTAGTTATGTTATGCTACTTGGTGTCAATTATTTCCTTTAATTTTTATTCATTTTTCTATTTAAAACAAAGTTTATTTCAGAAAGAGTTATGCATTTGAAGACTAAACCCCTACTATTTCCTTAAAAGGTTTGGTGTACAAGATAGAGAGCTATAGTGGTACATGGTTTCATTTTTATTCCATATTTATATGCCTTACAAAAACCCTTAAAAAACACAAAATAAATTTTAGTTTCATGCAGGCACGCAATTGTAGTCTTCTATGACCATTTTCTAACACAACACACACAAAAATAGAATTGAATACTACCATTTTTTTGTGCTCCCACATTTAGTGAGAAGGAAATGAACATCTCAAACATTTCATAATTTACCAAAAAATAAAAGAACAATTATTCATTCAAACATGGAGAGAACCTGTGTTATGATCGTAGAGTCTAGTCTGTCTTCTTCCCCAATTGTTCCTTATGTCTCTTGCCACTGCATTTTGAATGCCATTGCATTTTTGGTTTGTAGAAAATTGAAAAATAACTGACCTAATTTCAATTCCAAAGCCATTCGAATATTAAGTGGTTTTGGCCAAATAGATATGATTGCCATCTTATTAAACAAATAAAAAGAACTATATATATTGGCAAGATAGATGATGTATACTTTAAAAGATGATAATGAGGACACATAGGTATTTTTATATGTTCAAGATGTAAATTTATTTTTAAGGAAAATCTTAATGGTTCATGATAAAAAATGAAAAATTTATCAATATCATCCAAATTTCACTTAAGCATACAAGGTTTGGATCAGAGAGAAAAACAAAAACAATATTAATTAACCATTGAAATCCTAAGTTGTGCTTTGGTGTGGCTGTGAGATCATCTAGCTCATCCCCATCTAAGAGGCTAACCCTCCCTACCTTGACCACACTCTTGTCTCATTGATCCCGCATCCACTCAAACACTTGCAAACAAATATGAGTTAGTATCCATCAAAATCCAATGAATATATAAGGATAAGTGTATTATAATGAAATCCAAAACTATGTCATCATGATGATAATCAATTACATCCACATGGGCATATAAGTACAAAACTATAACATTTTCATAATATAATTATTATGAAACACATCAACACATACATAATCATACATTGGTGTTTGGAAAAGAAACACATAGTTTTGTATGTGAACTAAGATAATGAGATTTTATTTAACCTTAATCAAAGTTGAAAAAAAAAATTTACCAATTCAACATTGGCTAATTGCCACATAAGCAATAAACTAGATCTGTCAAAGAGAGAGAGAGAGAGAGAGAGAGAGAGAGAGAGAGAGAGAGAGAGAGAGAGAGAGAGAGAGAGAGAGAGAGAGATGGAAGAATAGACAAATGGAAGAGAGAGATCTGGAGAGAGAAAAAGAGACAAGAGAGAGAGAGGGTAGAAATGTGATAAAGAGAGGAAGATGGAGAGTGAGGAGGATAGGGAGTCAAGCAAAGAGAGATAATAATAGAGGGAGAGAATAGGAGATAGGAAGAGATTGAGAGATAAAATAGGATAGGGAGAGGGGTAAAAGCACAAACCTATGTGACACTTTTATAAAGGAAAAGGTCGACAATACACAAACTATTCAACTTTAACAATAGAAAAGTGGTGTTTGTCTTTAGAATTTGAAGATGATGTAAACTAATGAAATTTGTCTGATAGGATTAAATTTTATTCCTATAATTATTTAATGAGAAAAAATCTATGTATTTTTTAATTTTTCAAGTCTATTTTTTATTTGCTGACAATATAGGGTGTAGTTCCCACCAAACACATATATGCAAATAATCCTTTTTTCCTTCTAATTTCAAAATATGTTATAGATGACATGCATATCTAGTGCAAGAAAACATAATTGGTTTGTGGTGTACATATTATTTTCATTAGAAGTACTCTAAGTCAAAGTTATCAGAAATCAACTATTTTTTCTCCCTTCAAAATTTTTGTATCAAATTACACTTTTTTAAAACTATAATTATGTATATTTCAAGAGGATTCTCTCCTCTATTGCTAAATATAATTTTGAATTTTGTTTATATGATTTACTATTTTATTTTTATTTTTTGAAGTAGCATTTTCTCAAATGTTAAAATACCTACTTGAAATATATTTAAATTATAATAAATTACAACTAATTAAAATGCTACAAAATTTATATGATAATGATCTAGATATTTTCTTAGTTTTTAAAGAAAGTTGAGTTGTGATGGATAAATGAGTGTTAGTCAATAATAGGTCAAATCTACTCTATCGTGACATAGATGTATACTTTTACCCAAAGATAAAATTGGATTGAGAAAGAAAGAGGATAAGGATCTAGAGAGAGGTAGAGAGGTAAAGGAGAGAGAAGGAACAGAGAGAGATAGAAAGGTGGGGAGAGAGAGCGGAGACACAGAGAGAGAGATGGAGAAAGGGAGAGAATGGGATAGGGAAAGCAATTACAAGGAGAAGGTGAGAGATATGGGGTAGAGAGGGAATGACAAGGAGAAGAGTGTGAGATATATGAGGAAAAGAGAAGGGGGAGGGGGGAGAGATGAGATAGAGATCAAGAAGGATACTTATGGCTCATAATTGATAGAGACATTGATGAGGGAAGGAAGATAACAAGAGGAAGATATGCGTATATATAACTACATATATGCATATGTACATACATAGCCATATATTATACACATTATTATGTTGTATTCTTAATTTAGGAGCATGTTCTTTATGTCTAGTCATAGCATGTTAAAGCTATGTAAAACACAAAAAATTATGCCTTTACATATAGAGAATGTGTATAAGTTTTGTAAAATTGGAAATGTATTTTTTTCTTTTCAAAACCCAAGAGGTTTCTGATGCATAAAAAAACTCATACACATTTTGGCTTGGTGTGAGGGTTGGGAAATGACCCTAAGGATTGAAGGACCATTTTTCCTCCATTTTAGTTTCTTTACACAATTTTTTTGTATCTTCCAACATGAGCTCTTGACTTCATCATCATCAGATTTATAAATGATCAAGTGGGTATCCATGAAATTAACACCATAATCTCACACATCTTCCCATATTTCTAATCATTTTATTTTTTATAGTTTTGGACAAAATTAAATTTTTAAATATAATTTTCTTTACTAGTGTATTAAAAGACATAATAGACAGGTCAGTCCAAAAAGTTGGGTCTCATTTTTGGCTAAAAAGTGCAAGTGGTTTTCCTATTTTTGAAATATATTGTCAATTGATGCCAAAATTTGAGGCATTTAGAGATTAGATATAAAAAAACTTCAGTAGATTATTTTTTTAGTATGGATCTTAAAAACCACTTTTTCAAAATGCCTATTTTAGAACCATACCACGTTCATGTACGGAGACCAAAATTTGACACAACTAAATGAATTTTTGTGAATCCTTTTAGACAAAGTTACCTAGCACACCAAATATTGATGAGAATAATTTTCTTGAATTTTTAATTAATATTTTTTAATTAATTTTTAATTGATGATTAAGCTAATTTCTAAAACCTCTCGTGTATGGACACCATAATTTAATCAAAATTATTATTTTGGATTTTTTTAACTTCAAAAGAATTGTGTGAAGATTTTTTACATGTAAATTAATTATAAAAATATGAAAATTTAAAAAAGTTATTGAAGTTTTAGTGAATCTTACTATTTTATGTTTAATTGATACTTTTGATTAATAAAAATTGGAAATATAGCAAATGAACTCATTGTTGGAAATAATCAAGACTAGCTAGGTTACTGAGAGGGGAGGGGTGAATTAGTAACCTTAGAAAATTTAAATCAATTCAACACTTAACCATATAAATCATTCACCATTCATTCATCTAATCTATTGCATGCATGAGAAAAGATAAACATTCATAACACATGAACACAGTATTTTGGTGACCCGGAAACCTTCCAAATAGAAAGTAAAACTAGGGTTGGGATGATACCCACAAACTTTATTACTGTAGTATAAAGTTGGCTTGTTAGGGCTTACATTGACAACTTTTAATGATCTGCCTTTTTAAGAGCAATTTGGACTACTAGGTCCACCTTGTTAGAGGTTTTACAAACATACAATGAAGTATGCACTCTGTTAGGAGATTTATACAAAGACTGTTAAAACTACCCTATTAAAGGATTTCTAAAACTAGTTCACTTGTTAGGATGAAACAATAGATCCAACTTACAACGTAATTGCTGAATAAATCTTGAAGTACCAATCACCTCTTGTGACTGATATGTCTTTGCTACTCCTTGTAGACCTTGCTAAGTACTTTTCTCTGCTACTAATTCACATTTTACTCTTATCAAAACATTAATGTCCATTCCTTAACATTCCATGATAATAATAATATATTCCAATTGATACAATACATTACATATATAACATTCCAATAATTACAATTGCAAGGTCAGATAAAACACAAGTAAACAAAATATTACTGAGTCAGCCAAATAGTAGAAAACTCAGGCTCTTCAAGCTGACCCAGTGACCTTTTGATACTCGGCATCCACTGCATTACTTGGCATCATCATGCACTTGGTAGAAGTGGAAGCTCAGTCCATACTAACCACACAAAATAGCTTGGAACTCACTAACCATTGGAGACTTGGTAAATATAGTGTCACTCAATAAATACTGAAACCTTTGTTTACCTTGATGTTACTTAGTAAACACTATACATCGATCATGCGATAGAAATTGACTTCATATCATGCAAACTGATGACTCGGTAGATACTATGAAGCTCAGTGACCATTATCTATTTGGTAAACATTGTAAGCTTAGTATACACTGCTGAACTGCACATTCATTTAGTAGCTTCAGGAATACTCAGTGTGAACTACTTAATTGCTGAACTTACAAGGTAACTACTAGATGTTCAGTATAAACTGTGGACTGAGTGATGGGCTCGGTAAGAATTTATAATCAAATAAGTGTTGTCACTAATGAAAAATATAACATAATACCAACAATCTCCCCCTTTGGCATTAGTGACAAAAACACTTATGTGCCAGAAGTTATGTACACTAACATAGTGATTTTTTATTTTTCAAAATTGATCTTTGTAAAGTTATTGTATATACAAATCTTACATATCTCCCCCATACATATGGTATAATATATACATAGCTTTTATCTATACATATATCAATCTATTTTCTCCCTTATTTCTCCACAAGTCTCTTCCCCTGTTCTTATAATCTCATACTCCCCCTTTTTGACAATAATGCCAAAGGATATATACAATGTATTCAAATAGAGACATCAAAATGTGAGAGAAATTTGGAGTGTACCTTGAGAATAAGAGCCAATGTCTTATCCCAATTATCTTGAAAAATTGTGTAGGTAGAGAGGACCACTTGAACTTCTACAGAAAGTTTGATCATATGATCTGCTACTAAAAAATTGTTATCTTGGACCAATTGTTTTGAATATGCAATATTTTTTTGCATTGGGTTCATAAATGGAAGGATCACATTCTAGATATCAAACAGTGTAAACCTGATCTTGGATTCCTCTTTGAGTAACTCTGCCTACATTTTTGAGAAAAATTTCACCTTCATGTGATGTGCTGAGCTTGAACTAGGGTCAAGCTATAACCTTTGAGCACTAACCTTCATGTCCACATCAACCTTATTCAATTTCTCTTTAATATCCTTGGTCTACTCGGTAACATCATAAAGCTTGCCAAAAAGGGATGTTACATTAGTGAAGGATTGTTCAAGGTTGCTCAAAATTGAGGATAACTCTACCTAATTTATTGCATTGTGTTGAGAAATGTGCTTAAGCACCTTATTGTCAAATTTCTTCTTTGCCTTCTCAATGAGCTTCTCTTGACTAGAAGTGTCCTCATTGAACTTATTCATAGCCTCTTCCAATTGTAGCAAAATGTGTTGAGATGAATCAACATCAACACCTATAGCCTCAGTAATTATGCTTTTGGCATTCTCAATTATAGTAAATTCTCTATCTCTCTCTTCTCTTAGCTACTTCTGCCTTACCTTTTTCTTTAAAAGTTAACTGACCAATCTCATTTCATTGGCGGTGGCAATGTCCATATCTATCTTAGGAATAACAATTTCCTTATCCAAGTCTATATCTTCATCAATTTCCTTACCATTAAGTAGAATTTTTAGAGGAGTCTTTGGTTTTACTTCTGTGCTTACTTCCTTGGATTTAGAAATAGAAACAATAGTTGAAGTAGCTGGACTAGCAGAAAAGACTTGAATTGGTCCAACTAGGGGAAAATTGAGAGAAGTACCAACTATATCCAAAATTGATGTGCCTAACAAAAATATTGTACCAATAGGTAATGCACAAGCTAGAATATTTACAGTTGAAGAACTAACTGGAACAAAAATTGGTGCAGTTAAATCTGTAGTAGACAAAATTGTAGAACAAACTGGAAAACATATTGAACAACTTGCAGTAGAAGTTGACATAATTGTAGAACCGGTAGCTGTGCACACTGCTGAGGTGGATTGCTTGGGTGTTGATGAAGAGGGATACAACTTGGTAGATGAAGTAACTGATACTTCCATTGAAGATACCTAGAGCTATGAGGTGGCAGGAGCAAATGATATTTTTGATGTAGTTGCAATCAATCCTACTAAAGCTGACTCCAAACTTGATGATATTGCTGGCTTAGGTGGAGAGTGAGGAAGGGAACCAATGACTTTTGCTACAATTTTTACTGGGTCATCTTCCTCCTTGTCTTCCTCTTTAGCTTCTTCCTCTTTCTCTTCATCATCAACCCTTAGTGCTTGATAGTCTTCAACATCAATAGTAGCACATGGAGTATTATCATCTTCTTCATCATCACTATCACCATCATCATACTTGATCTCAAATAGATCAAAACTAGACTTATGCGGATGATAGATATTCTTCCACATGTTTTTTGCATCTCTTACAACATGCTTAATATCTTTGATTAAAAGAAAACATGTGTGGAATCTGATCATCATTTTACCTTCATTGTTCTTCATCACTGCCTTTACTTCTACATCAGTAAGATTTGGCAATAATTTCCTCAAAGATTGTTCATAGATATCCTTGGCTATTTGTGTAGTTGATTCCCATCTTGGCTACAATCTTACCAATAATTCCTTTGAGATTTGAGGAGCAATCTGGTCTGGGGAATACTTCCATTTTCCCATTTTGGTGAGTACCAGCTCCTCATTCTGCATCTTCTCAGCATTAGTTCTGGTTTCAAACTTTAGAGCTTTGAAGTTTGTGATGCTAGCTCCTTCTTCCATCTATTTCAGCCTTTCCTGGAAGGTAAGTGGAGGCTTGCTGAACATAACTTCACCTTTACCTTTTCCTTTGCCTCTCCTGGTGAAAATAGCCATGGAGACCTTTGGTGGCTTCATAATAATTACCCTACCCTTCTTCTTTGCTGGCTCTACTTCCTTCTTAGCTTCTTGCTCTTCTCCTCCTTCTTCTTCTTCTTCTTCATCCTCTCCTTTTCCCTCGGTAAGCATTAGGGGACTAGTGACAGTTTTCATCTTTGCAATTTTCCTCTTGCCTTTGTTGATTGCTTGAGGTAGCTTAATTTCTAGTTCAATTCTAGATTTTTCCTCATCATATGTGCCAAATACTGGTTACTTAGGATCTATAGGTTCATTTACTAATGCTTCAATGATGTCCCTGGTTTCATCAATATTGACCTCATAAGGAAGAGGTTTCACCCATGTAACTCGGGGCCTGAGTGCTTGAATGTATACTCTATCATAGTCAACCATGAAACACACATCATCTTTATAATCCTCAACAAGTTTAGGAGGAATCATAAACCTGCTGTTCATCCTTTCTTTAAAATCTTCAAAATAATTATCCATAATGCTGTCAAAATTTACACCCATTTCTATAATAAACTCATTTATCTAATACAAACTGGGAACATCCTTTCTCCACACAACAGAACCTTTGGATGGAAAGAATTTTTGTACATAAAAGAAAAGGTATGTCAACAAAGAACCAAATTTACAAGGATTGTTCTTTGATGTTTGGATGCTGTCCATATTCTTTTTTAATTATTTGAGTAGTAACTCTGATAGATCAAATTCCATGTTTTTCTTCACAACTTTAAATGCTAAGTCCACTGCCTCACATGGCACATTGTTTAAATGACTAGAACTGTAGATCTTGTGGGCAATTACATGAATACCAAACCTCAACTCCACATCAGAAATGGTGGTAATTTTTAAACCTCTACCATCCCACTTGGGTAGGGTTTTCTTCTGGAGTTCATCCTAACCTAGGGTTTTGGTAGATTTTTCTTTGCTCAGTATGAGAAGGCTAGTAATCTTGTGAATCATCTTTTTGGTTATCAATATGAGCTGCTCTAACCATAATTTAGCATTGTGTACATGGCTAAGAATATATCTAATCCATTTTATCTAAAAACTTCTTGGCAGGTGTGTGATATGTGTCAACCCTTTTGTTCAATTTAGGAGATAAGATATTCCCAAGCGCAAGCATCAATTGAACACTTAAAATGAGTGCAAATATTGTTAATTAATAGTACCTTTGGTAGAATTTGGGATTGCACACCATTAGGGTTGAGTGCCTCCACCATTGTTAGAACAAGTTTAAAATTTGGTGCTTTCTACTCTACACCCTTGACCAACATCTCTAAACTCATCTTTGCCTTGCTGTTGCTGGTGCTTTTGGATGCCATTGTTGCTCAGTAAGTGATGGAAATTTCTGAACAAATTCCTTAACAACAACTTCATTCAAAATCACTTGGAAATGCTTATGTGCACCTAGAAATCTCTTAGCTATATGAATACTGAAGTCATGGTGAAAAATGGAGTCAAATTCTGCCCCTATTTGATGAGAAATTTTCCATTAATGCTAGGTACCATACTGACCTAGTGCGTGACAAACTGTCATGCACTCAATAGCTTGATATAAACTTGTGACTCAATGATCAAACAAACTTACATTGCTCCCAACCTAGCTCGCTTGAGTCTGTGACTAGCCTTGCTTGGTATGAATTGAACTCATGTGATCCTTTTGTATCTGAAATACTGATTTGGATCTTCTACTTTCTTCTATTTGGAACTGCTTGAGATATAGCTTGAAGATGCAATTCCAATCCCTCCTTAGAAGAATCTAATTTGAAATGGTGGAGTCACCCACTTCTTGATTGACATTTCCATCATTTGAATTGTTCTACTTGGTAAATTTAGGAATCCACTACTATCTCATCTGCTTCTTTATGTTATAAACTTTAGATTTCTTCTCATCTTCCACTCTTCCTATGTTCATGCAGTTTTTAGCTATATGACCAATTTCAGTGCATGTGTAACATCTTACTATTGAATCTCTTTTCCTTAAGTGATGCCTTCTGTAATCTATGCCAATGTGTCCATATTCTCCACAATAGTGAAATTTGCACCAAGTTTTGTAATCCCAACCAAATATTTCTTTGACAATTTGTTCAGTTAGATTGAATGGTTTGGATCTGCATTCATATGCCTTGTGACATTTGCCTTCAAATTTTGGTTCGTCCTTGCATTCATTAGCTTCATGACCATGTTTACTGCAATTGTAGCATTTTCCATTGAATTTTTCTTTTCCATTCCTCCAACATTTGTTTGAGGTATGACCGAACTTACCATAGTGATTGTAAGTAGGTCTTTGATTCCTTTGGACACCTTGTTTGGAAGATTTATGTTCTTCTTTGTAACCAAGTCCTATTTTACCTTTTTCCTGTGAAGATTTTTCTCACTTTGTTGATTCAATTGATCCATATCTTTCTATCATTTCATCATCCTTTCATTGGGTTTCTTTTTAGAGATTAGATCAGCTTTCAATCTTTCATTGATCTTTCTTTCAGTGATTAGATCATTCCTTAAGTTTTCACTTTCAAATCTCAAATTCATGATTTTCTTATTTGCATTGGAGAGCTGATTGATAAAAATTTCTTTCTGAAGGGATTGATTTTGATTTACATTGTTCCTTGCCTCTAATTATTCACTTGCCTTATTCCTTTGTTCCAATATTTCACACATTCTTATTGACTAAACTTCTTGTTCTCTTTTCAATTTCCTTAACTCTTCTTGTAGAGAGCCATTCTTTGCTAGGAGTTCTTTAATTGCCTCATTTGCTTCATCTGAACTACTTGATGGAAAGAAGTATTCAACCTTTTCTTCAACATACTGATGGTCATTCATCTATCTTGCAAGTTCCTTACTTCTTTTTAGGGATTGGAAAAGATGCTCCTTTTCTTCCTTGAGTTGAGCTATGGCCATTTCTAGATCTAGCTTCTCATTCTCAATAGCTTTGTCAAGTTTGAATATCTCCATTGTCCTTGATCTTTTCTCAAGCTGTCAAACTTTATCATGAGAAACACAGAGCTCTGATACCAATTGTTGGAAATAATCAAGACTAGCTAGGTTACTAAGAGGGGAGGGGTGAATCAGTAACCTCAGAAAATTTAAATCAATTCAACAATTAACCATATAAATCATTCACCATTCATTCATCTAATCTACTGCATGCATGAGAAAAGATAAACATTCATAGCACATGAACATGGTATTTTGGTGACCCAAAAACCTTCCAAATAGAAAGTAAAACTAGGGTGGGGATGATACCCACAAAACTTTACTACTACAGTATAAAGTTGGCCTTCTAGGGCTTACATTTACCACTTCTGATGATTTTCCCTATTAAGAGAAATTTGGACTGCTAGGTCCACCTTGTTAGAGGTTTTACAAACATACAATGAAGTATGCACTTCGTTAGGAGATTTATACAAAGATTGTTAAGTCTACCATGTTAATGGATTTAGAAAATTGATTCACTTATCAGGATGAAATAGTAGATCTGACTTACAACTTAATTTATGAATAGATCTTGAAGTACCGATCACCTCTTGTGACTAATATGTCTTTGTTGCTCCTTGTAGACCTTGTTGAATACTTTGCTCTACTGCTGATTCACATTTACTCTTCTCAAAACATTACATGTCCATTCCTTAACATTCCATGATAATAATAACATATTCCAAATGATACAATACATTACATATATACCATTCCAATAATTACAATTGCAAGGTCGGCTAAAACACAAGTAAACAAAATATTACTGAGTCAACCAAACAATAGAAAACTCAGGCTCTTCAAGCTGACTCAGTAACCATTAGAGACTTGGTAAATATAGTGTCACTCAGTAAATACTGAAACATTTGTTTACCTTGATGTCACTCGGTAAATGCTATACATCCACCATTCAATAGAAACTGACTTCATATCATGCAAACTGATGACTCGGTATATACTTTGAAGCTCAGTGACCATTATCTATTCAGTAAACATTGTAAGCTCAGTATATACTGCTAAACTGCACATTCATTGGGTAGCCTCAGGAATACTTAGTGTGAACTACTTAACTGCTAAACTTACAAGGTAACTACCAGATGCTTGGTATAAACTATGGACTGAGTGATGGGCTCAATAAGCATTCAAAGTCAAATAAGTGTCATCACTAATGACAAATAAAATATAATTCCAACACTCATAACACTATAAAGTTTATAGTTTTGAAATCAGAATAACAAGACCTATAATGGGTTTTTGTTTTGTCAAAAAATTCAATGGGGACGATTGTAAAAAAAGTATGACAATCCTTGAAATTTTTGATTAAATGCCTTAATCAAAATTTGGTTCATAAAGACATAGGCTTGGTCCCACCAAGCCTATGCTATGCCTTTCCCCAAGGAAAAACCCAATGTGAATTCCTACCCATGGAAAATTATCACCCATGGTACTAGAATCGAGCACCCAATTTGCAATTCAAAAATTAGGTTCCTGATTTGAATTTGGCTATTAACAAAATTGTGTACCCAATTTTTAAAAATTGGGTACCTAATTTTGATGTACCTGTTTGGCCCCAAAAGGTGTCCCACAAAACATTTTTCAATGATTACAATAATTGAATGATATTTTTGAACTCCAAAAGCAAATTTTTGTCATAATTATTCTATTGTCTTGTCATCTAAAATTTGCAAGCTATTGATTCAAATTTAAAAGTGGTGCAAACATGGGATCAAAATGATGAAGAAAGAATAAAATCAAAGCTCTAACAAATGAGGAGATTGCAACAAACAAAGAGAATGAAGCACAATGTCAATGAGAGAGAAGACAAAGAATTAGAGAGTTGAGCAATGTTTTAGAGGAGAAAGACATTGAAGATACCACAATGGGTGAAGAGGCTAAAGAAGTGAACCCAATAAAAGGAGAATCAGATGCACATTTTAATCAAATATTCAATATAGGTGTCTCTCCAAACCCTCAAGTTTTTTCTCATGATGAAATTGGTGATTTTTTAGAATTAGGTTACGATTTAAGTGATTTATATTTTCTTCATGAGAATTGATTTCCAATTGATCATGCACAAAAAAATCCAATGGAAATGAATTCTCCAAAAGAAATACCAAGAAAAAATGAAAATGAATTGCCAATTGAAAATAACAATGGTATGAATGTAGAAATGGAAACACCAAGTACTGAACAAACATTTCTGAATGATACTGAAGTGTATGAACATAATTTTAATTTTTTTAATGATGTGCTAGATACTATTCATGGATTGGTTTCATAGAGACAAATTAGGACACATGCTAATAGACTATATAGATAATTTTTTATAATAAGAAAATTGGGTTTCAATGTCAGTTGATGTTGCAACTAATTAAAATGTCAAAAATGCAAAAAATAATGAAAAGGTTAGGAATGAATGCAAAATGCAAGAATAAAAATTAGTCTTTAAAACAATTTGTATCCATTGTTACTAGCACCTTTGATGTTATCAGAAAGAGAAGTTGCTTTAAAGATAAGAATGCAACATGATGAGCAATAACAACAACTTTAGTTAACAAATCATCTACCAAAAAAAGATTGATTAGTAAAATAAGTGGATACCTTAATGTGAATTGTAAGACTTTAGAAAGAGTTGTAAAGAGAAGGGTTAACATTGAATGTGATCTAGCAAATAGTTTATGGACTTAAAGTGGTAGATTCTTGAGATCTTATATGAAACTTACTAGTAGAGTTAAAAGTTTGTTGAAATTTTTTCACATGACAATACAAGAGTATCACCTAATTCAAGAGATGTTCTTAAATTAAGAGTTGGCTCAAAAATACGCGATCCACATCCTAAACACCATTTGGACATGACTCAAACTAAATTGTTTAGAAAATTTGTAGATGGTAAGGTGTTAACTATTTTCATTAGTCAAAGATCTTTTGAAAAGTGTAAACCATGGTATGTAGGGATTAACAAGGAAAGAATCACATGTTGTTGTAAAATTCATGTTCAATTTTGTTACCATTATGATGTATTTTGATCTATACATGGTATCATGCATAGTAAAGAAATGTTTAGAAATGTAGTATTTAAATACCACCTCAAACTATAGAGGATTTCATATCAGGTTTGTTTTGTAAGCCACCTAATGACCAATACTTTATTTTTAATGCATGTCTTTCTGGTACATGTGATATGTGTCATAATATTTTTTTGCTAGATGAATGTTTGCATGAAAATATTTTGACTACTATTGGACAACAATTAGTTGATGTAAAAAGATTCAAAACTATTGAATATCCATTGAAGGATAGGAAAATTTGAAGAAGGGGTGATCCAGTATTAGATAAAGTTAGTTGTCATGCACTTATGGATATTTTAAGAGTGTGATCATACCAAATTATGTTAAGCACTTCCAATATGCTAGATGGCTTGACAATTTCACATATGTAAGAATACATTTCCAATTGGTACTATACTTTTAGTTTATGAATTTGTAGAGAACTACACACTTGCACCACAAGATGAGGTACAAGCACAATATTATAATTGAGTGCAAGTAATAATTTATGTTCATATAGTCTACAGGCATGCACCTAATAGTACAAAGGTGGATCAAAAAATATTGAGAGAGTACCATTTCTATATAAGTGATAATAAACTTCATTCATTTGAGTTTGTCCAATATTATTTAGAGGTCCTTTATGATAATTTAAAAGAGAAACAAATTCAAATGACACAATATTAGATATGGTCAAATAAATGCACAGGACAATTCAAGAATGCTAGAATGTTCTATAGGTTGAGTAGGACACATAGGAAAACTAATATCCAACATGTGTGGGGTTTTTTTTATGCTAGACATGGTAAAGGAGAACATGATGGTGTTGGTGTAAGCATGAAGAAAGCCCTTAGTCGAGAGAAATTAAAATCTGAGGAAAAAGCCTAATTCAAAAATGCACATGAGATTGTGGAATGATGTAAAAAATATTTATACACAGGATTAAGTCAGAACTCTACAATCAAACATTTATTCTGCCTAATTGAAGAGAAGAATATCCTTTCAAGATATTACTGTTACACAATTAATGGGTCAGTTAAATGGCATTCATTTAGGAGTTCATATTCTAACACTTGAATTATATGGACTAGGGAGCTTTATTGTTTTTGTCATTTTTGGCTTGTAGGTGAATGAGAAGAATGTGAATACAGAATGGGTTGAAGATCGGAAACTTAAATTATTAGCACCTATTGACACACATTTTTAAGATGATATAGTAAATGAAGGCTAGAATGTTACTTTTTCATTAGAAGACTATGGTCATATTTTTGACCTCATACAACCTAGTATGCACAGTTTAATTAAATTTTTTTGCAATCACACTTCAATTTAAATTATTTATTTATGTAGATGTCATTAATATATTATTTGTATATGTACACATGTGATTAAAGTGTTTATGTTATTTATCATATCTTGTAGGACATATTTGTGTTGTTATTGGACCTAATGATAATGATGAATAGACTGAGTATTGGCTAGCTAGATGTGTGGAACCTAAGAAAAAATTGATATGTCATCAAGTAGATGATGATGGTTTTGAGTATCCAATTGGGGTTGTCATTGTAGCTGGCACTTGGCTACATACATACCTAACAAGTAGAAATGGTTTACCAACATTTGAAGAATACCAATCCAGAAAGAGGATTTTACACTATTCTCATTTGGTTGTGGGAACAAATATCAAATTAGAAAGATACAAAGGGAGACCCACCAATAAGGTATTATGAACAATTTCAATGGATGAGTATGAGAAAATCATAGATGCATTGCAAAAGAGAGAGGATGCAGATGGTACAGTGGGATGACTACATTTAAATCAACATAAGTAATTTTTTTCTTTATTGTGCTATTTTTATATATGTACTTATATAATTAAATTAAATGTATGTATATGTTGTCAATAGAAAATTAGAGAACTTATATATACCTCTTATTTAGGTCTCAATTTTACAATTTATACAAATTTAAATGTTCAAGGTGGATTAGACATAAACATCTTGTTCAATTACACATAGTGAGTACATACATTACACATATTTACATAATTTAGATAGCTCATATTAACTTATGCTTTTATTAACACATGTTTTTATTTTACAATTTTATTTTCTAGGACCTCATTTGAAGAAATGTGTTGAACCAATTTTATATTTTGAGTTCACTTCTATTTATGTCATTCACATTGTCTTACATATATTTTGAAACATGTTATAAAAATTTAAAAACATGAGCTCACTTCTATTTGAAAGTTAAAGGTGTGCACTTGATATTAAAATTTACTTAACAATTCAAGTAATGACCTCCTATTTTTTTCCATTACTGTTACTTTCAAATATGTTTAAATTAATGTTCCTATATAAATAATTAAAATAATTAAAATAATTTTTCATATACCATATAGTTACAAAATTTGTCATAACATAAATAAATTATGTCACAATAAAGAAAATGGTTCATACTTACAACATGATAACATAATAATCTATACTGTATACACTAGCATGATAAGAAGTTGTAAAAATATAGTACATGGTCTAAAATATTATAACATGATCTATAAAGTCAAATAATATGTATCATATAGTTAACTATCCTAATACAAAGTGTATCAGAATAAACAATGTGTCATTAGAACACAATCTAAACATACCAAAAGACCTAATCTATTTGATCTATAGTCCTCTTTACTCCATGTGAAGAGGACTTAGATGGATCATCCTGTGTAACATGAGGTGTCTCATGATGTGGGACATCGTGTGTCACATCTTGAGAAGACAATATGTACATGATTAATTGCAATGGGTTTCAACATCTAGCTTGCAAATAAATTAAATATTTAGTACATAATAAAAATAATACCATGTGAGATGGGTGTCCCTTTGTAATAGGAGGAGGTGCACTATGAAAGCTACGAAATATGGTAGTGGTGAGGTCCTGTAATTTACAATACATAAATTTTTAAAATTTGATAAAGATCATAATGAGCTATGTAAGTACATAAATCATAATACTAACCTCAAAGGATCATGTTTGTACCTCCATCTGGCTTAATCTCATAGTCTCAACAACACTCATGGCGACATAGTCCTAGAATTATGGATACATAAACCTTGAGTCAACATTATATAGACATGAATTTAAAAGTACATATTTTACACTACATTTTTTTGAAATAAAAACATACATATCATACCTGAGTAGTAGCTAGTATCACAGATGTGTCTAAAGATATGCTACCATGATGATCATCACTATGCATCAAGTGGTCAAAAGATGGAGTAAAAAATAAACTATGTTGAGGCCTATATGAATAAGTACGATCCATTTCCTATTCATAAAACTAAAATACATAAAATTATACATGAATCAATGTTGAAGATATGTTAATAACAATGTTTACATAAAAATAGTACAAATTATTTGTCTTCAAAAGTTCATACCATAGGTATTTGAAATTGTGCCTCAGTGATCAATGGATTAGGACATGTATAAAATTGAACTGTATAATAGAGAAAAATCCCTACAAAATAAGATAAAAAGAACATATGAGAACATATTATTAAATTTAAGTTCAAATGTACATTATTTACAGTGTAATTTAAAGTGCATACTATATGAGGGATGCCAATATCTGTAGGGAAAAATCTTGATAAACCAATTGATTGAAATTCTCAAATGTGTAAGGAATTCTCTTCTTAGTACAATTTTAAAATACTATTATATGCAACTATCAATTTGAAAAGATATTCATTAACTCCTCTTTTGAGGGAAAGCCTTCCCAATGAGTATTTTTTAGAAAAATACTGAAAAGCTTAAACAATCAATTAATAAAAATGAAAAGAATGTGCAGATGTAAAAACCATTCAAATATAATAACCAAGATCATCCACATGACTAATCCCTATAGATGAAAATGACTTAAAATTTGCCTTTTCTATTATCCTTTTGAATTCTCTCAACTTTAACTATAAGATTTTAAATTGTAATGAGACAATGTAAACCTTTCCACAAAATGACTAATCTCCACAAGGACATAAATCATTATAGAATAGACAATAATAACTTTTCTAGAAAAGCTTCAAAATATAAAACTGTATAATCTTATATTTCATTATCACAGTCAAATTTCTTACCCAAATTTATTTTTTAAGATGTAGATACTTTAATCAAAAGTATTTCTAGTTTTACATCTATCGAGAGCCACCTTTTAGAAATCAGTTATTACATATATATACCCTTCAGGGCTAGATAATAGAATCCAAAATTACCCCACTAGGAGTAGAATATTTTTTGGTTACTTAATCATGCTAATAGAATGAAAATAAAATAAAGTAGAAAAAACATAAAATTTAGCAAGAATCCAACTATGATATTCTAGGTGTCTGTCATGTCCCCTTTTCAAATAATTAAAAATAATAATCTTTGCTAAGGCAGGCAAGCCCAAAAAGGTGAAGTTTTGGAAAAAGGGGATAATCTTTGGAAGCAAATGGACTAATAAATAAAAAGTATTATTAAAATATGTTTTATTAACCCCTCTTGGATGTGAGTTAGGTTTATGCCCTCTTTTAAGGGGTTTGGAGGCATTTTAGGCTCATTCCAGAACTTGAGTTTTGCTCATTTTTTGTTATTCTTCAGAGGCTGCCAAACCTGTGAAGAAGGAGACCCAAGAACGAGAATTTGCAAGTTTCCAGGGAGACCCAAGAATGGGAGTTTGTAGGTTTATAGGAAGGCTAAGGGTGGGATTTTGAAGCCATTCCATGTGCATGCTCATACAGAGTTTTCCTTTGTGCTGAACAGTGCAGATTTGTGGGTTTTCGGGTGTGTTTTTTGTATGAGTTTGGTGTTTTCAGTTGAGTATTTCATATTAGTTTGGGTTGATGTTGTATTTTAGAATTTAAGATGTTAAAATAGAGTTGAATATATGTATTGGGACGTGATTAAACTTTTGAGATAGATTATTAGTGTTTTTGTGGTGTTTCTGAGCATTTTTGTGTTAATTTTGAGAGCCCGATGAGCATAGTTTTTGTCCTACATTTGTGAAATATTGTGTAAAGGCTATAAAAATATGAAAATTTCATTTTGTAGGCTTTTATGCTGCTGAAATTTCTATAAAAATTTCCATTTTCAGATTTATTAATAATTTTTGAAGTTATGAAGCTTTTGGCACTATTTTCGGCATACCCGATTTGGGGTTTCTTGAGAAATTGGTGGAACTTTGTAATATTGGTTGTTTGGTTTTAAAGATCTGATTTGAAGGTTGAAATATCATGTAAAATCAGAAAAGGGAAATTTTAGTGGTATCAGAGCCATGATCTTGCCAGCCTGAGGGTTTGTAGAAGCTTGCATGTCAGTTTTGACAACTACCCAGATCTTGCATGTCAGTTTTGACAACTACCCAGATCTTGCATGTTAGTTTTGACAACTACCTAGATCTTGAATGTCAGTTTTGACAACTATCCAGATCTTACATGTTAATTTTGACACTACCTAGATCTTGCATGTCAGTTTTGACAACTACCCAGATCTTGCATGTCAGTTTTGACAACTACCTAGATCTTGCATGTCAGTTTTGACAACTACCCAGATCTTGCATGTTAGTTTAGATAACTACCCAAATCTTGCATCTCATAATTTATGGTTGCATGTTGCTTCCAATCAGCTGGATGTCAAAATTTATGGTTGCATTCTACTTCTAATCATTTACATGTTAGTTCTTGGTGAATTTGGTGATTGCATGTTGCTTCTAATCAGCTGCATGTCAAAATTTATGGTTGCATGCAACTAAGTGAGAGAGGAAAGAGATATTTACAGCAAGAAAAGAATAAAGAAATTTTGATCAAACCTCTAGTTGAAAGTAAAAGTATAAAATGCAAGGAAGGAAAAAGTATGGCTAATCTAGATGAGATGGCAAAGAAATTCTTCCAAGACATCAAAAATACTCAGAAGAAAACAGTGGATAGTTTGGCAGAAACTAGAGAGGCTTTGTGAATATTGATAGAAAAATTGCAAGGAGTTGCATCTATTAATGAGAAAGGGAGCACTTCAGAGGAGTCAAGAAATCTAAAACTTACACCCTCTCAATCAACAAAAACTATTTTTCTGCATGCAGATGAGCCACCAGTGTCAAATCCAACCCTTAATCCCATGGAAGAGGTTACAGGTAACTTGATTGCATTAAGAGCTACTTACAATGGTTTAGATGATGACTTTCATAGTTTACTTTCTTTTAGAGAATATTTGGATATGATGAACACTTTGATGCCTAAGAAAGAGTACAGAAGGGAGCATGACATAAGTTGAAGAGAGCTCAAAAATAAAATAAGCAAGTTTATAGCACCTACTTTTGATGGAACAAATAAAATTTCAGCTAGAGCATGGCTACAAAAATTACAGACCTTCTTCACACTTAACCCCATGAAGGAGAGTGATGTTGTTCAAATTGCAAGTCTACACTTGGAAGATGCAGCCTATGATTGGTGGTATCATGGAATGACTACTCAAGGTCATGATCAGGTAACTACATTTGATGATTTTAGTCAAAGAGTGATAGATAGATTTGACCTCAAGGATGATGATTATGAGGATGTTGTTGTGCATGATGGTGAGATAACTGGTAGAGATGAGCAGACATTGAGCATTCATGACTTTTTTGAGAGAGAGTACCAGGCAAAGTTAGATGCTTTGACACATGAGGTTGAGACTGGTAGTACTTCACATGATTTGTCCAACCAGCTGAAAGTGAACAAAGACAGTATTTTGACTTCATTATCTCATCATGACAGGTATGTGGAGTTAGTTGGTATTGGTCATATTACTCAAGTGAGGAGTTTTCTTGAGTTACCAGCTGATTCTAGTTTACAGATATGGACTCAAGATTATTATATTGGCATTTGGGATTCAGTTGACTGGAGATCTTTAACACTTTTTGGTAGTAGTGTTTGTTTGGGTGCTATCATGGATTTGATTAGCAGATTGTAGGGTGTTGTCTTTTCTTGTGCCAGCAGCTTGTCTGATGCTAGTAGTAGTTTTTATACACTGGTGTTGGGTTTTGTTCATATATCCAGTCGACCATACTTGCTGGAATGTGTTGATGATCTTTCATATTTGGCAGTGTGTATAGATGAGTCCCAGGATCATATTGGCATTGATGACATCCAGGAGGATGCAGTGGGTAGTTTTGAAGACTTAGTTTCCTTGGCAGTTTCTTTTGGTACAGAGGAGTTAGACATCAGTGCTGCAATTTTTGATACTTGGTATGTTGATATGAGCTTTGGAGTTGATTCACAGGATATGGATGGTAATACTCTAGAGACTAGTAACTTTGAGGATACTCCTTTAGACAGTGCATCAGAGGAGGTTTGTAGGAGACAGTCTAGCCAGTGCCATCATGTGTCTAATCAGTTGAGAGTTAGTGAGCAAGACATTGCTATTGCTTGCCAGCATTTTGATGCTGCTCATCAGTTGTTAGTAGTTTATGGATGGGGTTCTCCTACTAGTGATGAGCAGGGAGGCAGTTCTCTTTCCTTGATAGAGTTCCACTCTTTATGGGAGGCTATCCAAATTTTGAGATAGGATTATATGCAGTTGGTAGCTGATAGAGATTATCTTATGGAGTGGGGTAGTACAGCATATGATGCATTTTTGGCCAAGGAAGATGAGGTGAGTGAGCTTACTCAACAGCTTGAGATGGCTTCTGAGATTCTTGAGAGTACATAGTTGGCTTTCAAGGAGTAACAGTTTCATTTGGCTAAGGTGACCATGGAGTTAGAGAAACTACAATCTTTACTAGATTCTATATAGTCACAAACTATGGTGTTTGGTGATTCGAGGATGTCCATGGTCAAGATTTTCATAGATAGTGGAGATGGGGATGCATCCATCCTTGATACTAACATTGGCATATTGGGTTTGTCCCCACTAGAGTCAGGCTCAGTTGAATTGGGTGCTGCAATAGATTGTTGTGGTATGCCTGACATGGTGGTGACCTCTAGTACTAATGGCACGAAGACTAGAGATGATGTATCAAAGACCATGTGTGATGTTGGTGAGCTGACAGTTGGCATGGTTCCTACTAGTAATACTACTCCCTTGGCAATGTCTTTAGAGGTAGTAGTCAGTTCCAACTTGGTTAGTGATCAATTGCAGTTAGTTACATCTGGATTGCAGTCTGAGCCACTGATTGAGATTGGTTCATTCTATCGACATTACAATGTGAGATATGCTCATGACCATGTTGATGAGATGATGATACAGAGATGTACTTTGGTGCCTAGTTCTTATCATCAGTTATGGGATAGTTTGATGCCTCGGGATGAGAGATGTGATGGGCATGAAATGGCAATAGGTCCTACAGTTGATAGCTTGATAATACATGACTTAGAGCAAGAGTTTTGGAGTGATGCTTCAGTGGGTGTTGTTATTGATTCTACTCCTTTGGCTATGACATCTCCTGACTTAGCTAGTGATTAGTCACAATGAGTTGTATCACTTGTTCATGGTGAGCTGTTGACTAAGGTTGGTTTTTTTTATCAACATTATATTGCAGGGTATGTACATCAGTTAGCATTTGATCCTTGTGCTAAGGAGTTGATGGAAGACAAACTTGGTTTGGGTTCCATTTCTTGCTCTTTATCTTGTAATGTCTTTTTACCATCAGTAGTGCATGGGAGTTATGGTTATGAGACAGTGGCTAGTGATTTGCAAATTGTGTTGACTGCAAGAGTTGTACAATGTGTGGATTCTTCATACTTAGTACAGTTTCATTCAAGAGCGTTCACCATTATTGTAGAGTTGGATTGTACATTCAGTATAGGCCAGTGGGATGCGTTGATGGTATTTATTGTGTTGGCAGTTTGATTTGTCCACTTTACTTGGGTTTTGATGTTCTAAGAGTTTGTGTCTCGTGGGTTTTTGATTGTGGTAGTGGTGATTTTGGAGTTTTTTTGAGCTATAATTGTCAGTTTGATTATGGATTCCTCTTGGTCATATTGCAGAGGATATTGCAGGAGCCTGTGTTAATTGGTAGTAGTATAGTTCATGACTACATTTGGGATCTAGGTGGATTGATTGGTTTATTGTTCAGCCATTGCTTGAGGACAAGCAATTTTTGGGAGGGGAGGACTTGTCATGTCCCCTTTTCAAATAATTAAAAATAATAATCTTTGCTAAGGCAGGCAGGCTCAAAAAGGTGAAGTTTTGGAAAAAGGGGATAATCTTTGGAAGCGAATGGACTAATAAATACAAATTATTATTAAAATATGTTTTAATAACCCCTCTTGGACGTGAGTTAGGGTTATGCCCTCTTTTAAGGGGTTTGGAGGCATTCTGGGCTCATTCTAGAACTTGATTTTTGCTCATTCTTTGTTATTCTTCAGAGGTTGCCAAACCTATGAAGAAGGAGACCCAAGAATGGGAGTTTGTAGGTTTCTAGGGAGACCCAAGAATGGGAGTTTGAAAGTTTGTAGAAAGGCTAAGGATGAGAGTTTGAAGCCATTCCATGTGCATGCTCATACATAGTTTTCCTCTGTGCTGAAAAGTGCAGATTTGTGGGTTTTCGTGTGTGTTTTTTGTATGAGTTTGGTGTTTTTAGTTCAATATTTCATATCATTTTGGATTGCTGCTGTATTTAAGACTTTAAGATGTTAAAATAGAGCTGAATATATGTATTGGGATGTGATTAAACTTCTAAGATAGATTATTAGTGTTTTTGTGGTGTTTTCGAGCATTTTTGTGTTAATTTTGGGAGCCCGATGAGCATAGTTTTTGTCCTACATTTGTGCACTTTTGTGTAAAGGCTATATAGATCTTGAAATTTCATTTTTTAGGCTGTTATGCTGCTGAAATCTCTGTAAAAATCTCCATTTTCAGATTTATTAATAATTTGTGAAGTTGTGAAGCTTTTGGCACTATTTTCGGCATACCCGATTTGGGGTTTCTTAAGAAATTGGTGGAACTTTGTAATATTGGTTGTTTGGTTTTAAAGATCTGATTTGAGTCTTTAAATATCATGTAAAATCAGAAAAGGGACATTTCAGTGTCATAAGGCTTTGTCCAAGACAATACTAATCCATCCAACTTTCAAGATTTCATACGCAACAGTAAGGATGAGATAATTAATTGATATGGAAGGTTGAGAAAAGTTATCCTATGTTTTAAGACTTCTTTTTCATTATTCATCTCTGCTATCTTTCTCTCATGCATCTCTAGGTGCTTCTAGTTGATAATCAACATGGCTTCAACATGGGAAATGTTACAAAAGTCTTGTCTCACAAGCGTTTTCTTTTTCTAAAGTTCCAATAATTTATTTTGTATATGTCTGATGATATTTTCTATAGGTGTGAAAACATTTCCTTTCCCTCCTACACACTATTTATAAAACCACTTCAGATCCCAGAGAATTATGTCATCTATGACTTCAAACCCTAATAGTGTTTCTTTGATCTCAGCTACACCCTATTTGATTTCTTCATTTCTCCATTCAATACATTCTTAGATCACATAGAAAGTTTTATCATTAAGGCCAGCTATAGGGCATTTAGAGAGAAACTTTTTTAGACCATACCCCTATATTTCATCAATCCACAATACCTCTTTCATCTAATTACATTCCCCTCTCCCACATCCTTCAATGTTTAATTCAACCTTCTTGGTAACAATTGAAGTTTCTTTTCAAGTATCACTTAGGATATTTATTTGTGTTATTGCTTCATTTTGCATAGTCTGAAACTATTCTTGAAATGTCTTAGTAGTAGCTTTACACTTTTATAAATTATCTAAGAATTGTTGATTGGCTAGAGACTTGATATCAACCATAGCTAACATTTCATTGATTGGCTTTGGTTCTGGATGTAGAATTGCATTGATATATTAGGCCATGTTTCCCATAGCTTCCTTCATGTTATGCTTATCTTTAGCATCTTTCCACACTCGAGTTGCAATCTTCTTGTTAGACACAAATATTTTCATGTCCATTAGTATTCTAGCTCTACCTAGGTCTACTTTTGATACCTGATAATCTTGAGGTTTGATTTCTTCCTAAAGTTTATCCTATGGAGGTTTGGCAATTTTTGCCAACCACTGTCTTGTGTCCTTGTCAAAATCGCTCAGAGACTCTGTTTTTACTTTCTTTACTTTAGAAGACCTTCCAAGTAATTTACTAATCAAGTCATCCATTTCCATGGAGAGTGGTACCATGCTTCATTTCTTTTCTACAAAAGTTTCTAACCACTTAGGTGTCACAAGCTCCTTTCCAAGTGTGGCAGTATTGTCGATTAGAGCCAGAGTACCCATCGATGCACTATATCCTTCTACCATTTTCTATTGGCCTCCTACTTAGTGAGACATATCAAGAGCAATGATCTATTCTATTACTACTTTAGTTTATGGGGAGTCCAATTCTATTGCAATTCTGCTCTCTACTCTGTTTTGCTCAACCTTCTTGCTTTTGGTGTGTCAACGAGTAGCTCTTTTAGTGCTTACTACCTGAAGTTGAATTAGAGGGATGGATGCTTCAAATTTATCTTTCTTTTGATCTATAATAGAATCATAAATGACATCATTAGAGGGAATAGCTATCTTTTTTGAAGGCTTCTCTATTCTAGCTCTTGGGTGCTTTTTGGGCTTTTCTTAAATTAACATCAGATTCATCTTTTCAATCAACCAATATTCTATCCTCTTCAAAACACCTACTATGTGAGAATACAAATCATCTTCTTCTTTCTTGTTCTAGTCTAGTTCAAGGATAGGTAGACATTCTATTTGTTCAATATATAGGGGATCAACAACCTCCTCATTATCATTTTCCTCTACCCTGTTGATGTCAAGTTGAGCTTCAAATGCTTGTATTTTACTTATGGTCAATCTTGACCATAATATTTTTCTAACTTCAAACTCATCAGAGAAATTGTCCTAGTGGTCTTCTAGTTGAGGAATATGTGTGAGGGAGGACACACATTTTAGGTTTTACCTAGCAATATGAACATAATAAAAGTTTCCTCTAGCAATGTATGACTTGAGACATAGCTTGGACATCACCGAATTTATCACCATTGCCTATTTGATATTGGGACATCTATAGTGGCCAATTTCTATAGGAAATAGAACAACATGAGTCTTCTTAATATTTTTAGAAAAATCAATGACATGAATGAGCTTCCTATAAATTTTAGAAAAGATGGCATTATTAAGGCAAAAACAAGGCAGTTTAAGAGGTTAACTAACAAAACCTCCGACTCTGATATAGGTGAATTTAGTGAACTACATATAATAACAATCATAAATCTTATTAGCCTACATAGATTCTTTAGATATCCTTTGATTCTCTTGACCTTGGAGCTCAAAAATAGTCTCCCTAAAAATTAATCATTAATTCTCCTAAACTCTTTGTAGGGTTCCTTTGCTTGTAGGTTTCTACAATACTTATAAATGGTCATGTCTTCTATCCAAGGCTCATGTGGGAGACCTTCCCATTCCTTTGACATAACCAGGATATAAATAAAGAAGGAGGACATGAAGAAACGACCAAAGTTATTCAAACATACAAGCCCTGTGTGTAACCCTTCAGCTATCAAATTTACCTAGTCAATGCATTTTTGTCCCTCAATAATTCTCTGAATGAACAAACACATCCAATCATCCTAGTGAAAGGCCTACTCATTTCCTTTTACTTTGTTGAGAAGAAAAACTATGTTAGTGACCTCTTGAATAAAATTCTCAATAGTTAGTAGTTTGGGTAACCTTGAGCCTCCTAGTACAGGTCTCAAGAGCCAAGTTTGTGCCACAATAGAATCATAATCCTTCTTGTTTCTCCCATACAAGTGTCTACATTCCTCAAAATTCCATGGATCATAGGGTTCTTTATGAGGTATTCTTAGGGAAGAATTGATTGTAACCCTTTCAATTCTAGCCAAAATTTCACCTGTGACCTTCTTTATACATCTGGTCTAAGGGTCATAATGATTCACACACTCAAAACTAAATTGAGGACATCCTATGGTGGTTGGGAAAGTGGTGACTTCTATCAGACCACTACTAGTTAGTCTCTAGTATATGGGTCCATCTTTTGCCTTCCTAACTATTTCTAGTAGTTGGTTTAAGTCTACATTGACTAGGAAAGTATCTTGTATCTTAGATAAAGAGCTTAACAATCAGGACTTCTTAGGTTTAGGAACCTTAGGATAGAAAAGAGTCATGGTCACTTTGACAGGGAACCAAAAACTCAAATGTTAAAAATAAAACTTAACCAAAAACCAAGAGTAAGAAAAAAAAATATAGAGAGAAGGCTGAATTAAAAACTCACTAGTTTCTACAAAGTCAAGTACTCCAGTTCTATTCTTACCAACTTGATGTTTTGGGCTCCAACATGGTAAGATAGAAAAATAAATCGAAAAAGGAATAATTTAAGGAATGAGATTTTGGAAAATCATGGATAGATATGGTGTGTGCAAAATCATTAACATCACTGTGTGAATTTATTTTACAAGACTCCTTAGCCATATATTGTTAATTACTTCCATCACATCAACACATAATCTCATTTTAATGATGCTAGACGATCATTACTTTTACTTTCCTAGAAATAACTAGTACTTTGATACA
This sequence comes from Cupressus sempervirens, assembly GCA_028749045.1. Taxonomy (NCBI): domain Eukaryota; kingdom Viridiplantae; phylum Streptophyta; class Pinopsida; order Cupressales; family Cupressaceae; genus Cupressus; species Cupressus sempervirens. The sequence goes on along the minus strand of CM053792.1, from coordinate 757,642,747 downwards.
TGCCACTTAGTTACCACAATTATTTCCTTTCACATATTTGACACATGGCAAGAAAGTGGGGCCTCCTTTTAGTAAAACATGCATGTTTCACCTAACTAAATCCTTGCGAGAAGAAAACAAGAAAATGTTAAAACAAATAGAAATAATGTTGAAGTTGAAGTTGCACTTTCTTGCTTCAACTTCAACTTCTTCTTGGCACAGGACATGTTGGATTGATGGGAAAATGGAAGAAAATATTTTGCACTTCTATAAATGATACCATCATGAACTAGAAGTTGAAATATAAAGGAAACATGGTTCAAGTTCAACTTCAATATGATAAATCTTTTAGTATTGGCATCAACAATTAGCAAGACCAAATATGGGGCTAATAATCAACTTTAACTAGGGACTGAGACTGCAAGGATCAAGTATGAATTTGGAATCTCTGGTTTCACAAACTCATCTTTTGAACTACCCTCAATGGAAAAGGGGCTCTCAAATAGGAATAAAAAAATAAAACAAAGGGAAACAAACAAGGGAAAATGGGTATTTACAATGAGAAGGGGACAAAACTAAAGTTGGAACAACTTGAGATCCTACCCATTATATGACCAGGGTAGATAATCACCATTGAAATATTTGAACCTGATAGCATTTGATCCCAGCTATAGAAAAATAATTAACAATCCCTTCCACAAGATCTTAAATTTTCTATGTGCTCCTCTAGGTTTTCCTTTTTTATGCCACAATAGTACTTTTTATCCTTCCATGAATTTCCCAGGCCTTTCCCTTCGATCAAAAAAATTCTTCACTCTAGCCTGGAGCTTTGTTATGTGATCTACTAAATGCATTCTTTCTTCTTCAACCTTCTGAAGATAAAATATCATCTTTTCAAGAGAGTTAACAAAAAATTCACTTTCTATTAATTTCTAAAGATTTAGTTTGGCCAGTTCCAAAGGGAGGGACAACTGTGCTTCTACTATGTGAACTAGCTTCAAAGGGGTCATGCCAGTGGCTCTTTTAGGGGAATTTCTATCCACCCATAGTTCTTTGTAAAGCTTTTTTATGCCAATCTCTTCCTTTATTATCCACTAATTTTTTCATGATATTAATTAAATTCTTGTTTGTAGACTCTAGTTTCCTGTTGCCTTGTGGAAAATAGTATGATGCATGTGACAAATGGATTCCATGATTATAGCAAAAATGTTGAATCTCTCGAGATGAAATTTTTTGGGCATTATTGATGACTACCTTGATTGGTACCCCAAATCATGTCAAAAATATTTTTAGTTAGGAACTTGCATACCACTTGTGATGTTGTTGCTTTTACTAGTATTGCCTCTACCCATTTGGTAAAGTTGTCTATGGTTGTAAGAATATGAGTGTGGCTGGGACTAGAAACTGGATTTATGGGACTGCTAAAATCTAACCCCCATTGCTAGAAAGGTTCTTCAATGACTATTGGCTTTAAAGGAAGGGTAACAAATTATGGTTTACTAGGTAGAATTTTACATACTTGGCCAGTAGTACCTGCTCGTCAAGATCTTAAGAGAAGTCACTGTAGAAGAAAAATGTCCACTGCATGCTTCATTATGAAAGGTTTGTAGTAGATTTTCTTTTTTATCAACATCAACACACCTGAGGAACATTCCATCAAAACCTTTCTTTACAAAGAATGTCATATACGATCACAAATTTTGTAGCTCTAAGTTGCAAATTCCTTCGATCTTTTTCTTTCAACTATTCTAGACAATGCCCATATGTCAAAAAATATACTATGTCTAAAAACCACTCATCTTTTAATCCTATCAATAGAAAATTAGGGAACCTTTCATCCTCCTTGTTCTCCAGCATTAAATTACAAAGCCCTTCACCTCAAACAAATTTGGTGGGTTTGATATCAAGATCAAACACTTGCACTTTTAACACCTAGGTGGCCTAGTTATTCATGGCTACATCTTGCTGTGTGAGGATGCTCTTGGAAGTTGTAGTTAGAACATAGACTACAGAGTATGAATGGAGGATATAATTCCAAAACTGCCTAACAACCTTCACAACTACAAAAGCTTTTTTTTTCAGCCATTGTAGTTTATGGGAGGCACAGTTTCTATATCACTCTTACTCTTTCTAGATCAATTCTAATCCCCATTTTTGAAACTATATGTCCTATTAGTTTCCCTTTAGTCACATAGAAGATAGACTTCTTAGGGTTCAATGAAATCCCATGTTGTCTGCATCTTTGCAGGACTTCTCTTAGATCTTTCAGATGCTTCTTTCATCTTCTTGAAAAGAAAGTCATGTCATTTAGGTAAACTGTGATATTTTTGTCCAGAAGATGTCCAAAGGTTGAATTCATCACTCGTTGGAAGGTTTCTCAAAAATTTATCAGACCAAAAGGAATTCTCTCATAAGAAAAAGTACCCCAAGGAGTTGTGAATGAATTTTTGTGTTGATCTTCTTCAACAATGCCTTCTTTATTATAACCTTAAAACCCATCTAGGAAGGACATCATTTCTAAGCCAGCAACTATTTGGAGAATCCGATCCATAATAGGTAAAGAAAAGTTGTCTTCCAGACTTGCCTAATTTAGATTTTTGAAATCAACACATATTCTTATTTCTCCACTTTTATTTTTCATAGACACTATGTTCACCACCCAAGTGGAATGATGTATTGGTAAGATAATGCATGCTTTGAGAATTTTATCAATTTCTTTAAAGATTGCATTTGATACTTTTAAATTATAGGTTCTTAATTTCTTCTTGAAAGGTGAAGTACTTGGCTTCAAACTGATATGATTCTTGAACTATGCCCCTCTAAAAGTTTTCAAATATTCATATGACCATGTGAAGACATCTTTATATTCTCTTAGTATCTTGGTGAACCATGCTTTCTCATCTCGTTCACAATAGACCCCTAGATTCACCATTTTTGGGTTAACTTTGTCACCTTCATTGATTTTTTCATAATAATTATTTTAGACATCTTTAGAAATTAAATTTTGAGTTGAACAAACATCTCTCCTATCAAAGATCTTCTATAGTTCAATTAACCTTTTGGGTATCACATTACCTTTGAGTTGGATGACATCATTATCCTCAACAGTGGTAGCATTTGAGTAGAGTTCATGATATTTTGATTTTGAGCATTCAAAGTAACTAGTGGAAAAAGTTTCTATACTTTGTAGGAAAGTATTGATATGGGCATCATATCTAAACACCTACCATGAACTATTATTTTTAGGTACATTGTGTCTATGAATTATTTCTACAATGTATTTATTAGTCACAAACTCAGGATGACGAATCACTAAAGAAGTTGAGACTAACAAGGAATCAGTTTTTGAGTTGAGCTCTTTAGGTATTGATTTGATAGAGAAAGCATCAAACTGATCAGGTTCATCCCATACTTGATTCCTATAGTGTCTTAATCTTTAATTCTTCACTAAGAACAACTTCTTGATTTGCTTTACTATCAAGTCAGCATCTCCTTTTTCTTTGAGTAGTTTTATAATCTTCTTCTTTGCTTCCTCTAATCCTAGCAATAGGGCCTCATACTCAGCTATGTTGTTTGTTTTTTCAAAATTAAGTTTGAAAGAGGAAGGAAAAACCTATCTTGAAGGAGATATTAATACTGTTCTAGCTCTGAACCTGCTTGAACAACAACTTGTATCAAACTCAAACCCAATGCATATTAGTATCTTCAAGCTCAACTCTTGTTTCTTCAATTTCAAGCATAATAAAATAGTTAGATAAATTGGTTTACTAATAGAGAATTTGTGACTTAGAGTCATTAGAAGGGAAAACTATATATTTGGACTTGGTTCTGGGTAGCGGAGTGACTCTTTCTTTTGCCACGAGTATGATTGCTTGTGATAAATCCATTTTGACTTCTCCACCTAGATCTTGATAGAGAGTTCTACTAAGAAGCATGCCATAGCTAGTAGGGATGTCTGCTACTAGAATGATGAGTTTTATTCTCTTATCAGGAAAGGTTGCTAGAGAAACTTGGACATCTTTAATGTAACCTTGTAGTGGTACCTATTTGGAATCTATTGAGTAGCATTTACCAAATATTTTGGTTCGAGGTAGGTGAAGAGCTTTAGCTACTATTGTCGACATAATATGGTCTAATGATCTAGAGTCTATGCTACAATTGCTTAGCTTGAAACCATGTAAGAAAAGAGATATGTAGAAAGGGTCAATTTTTTCTCTAGAAAATGTCTCTAGACTTACTTTCTCTGGTTGAATTTTTTCTACATGGGGTGTTGTCTTTTGGGTTTGGGTTTTTTTAGTAGAAGAAACTTTGTTTACTTGGTTGGTGGAAGCATCTGATAAAGGTTGATGAATAAAGTTAATTAATTTATTGAGCTCATTAGGATTCATTCTCAAATATTCAACAAGAGAAATTTGAATTCTAGGTGTTTTACAAAACTCAAAAATATCAAAAAGTGAGTTAGGATCAAACCTTTTTTAGAATTTGAGGTAGAGGAGAGTAAGCTTGTGATATTTTATTTCTACCTTCAGCTCTTGCTTTGAAATCTTTTGCCTGAGTAGGTGTTGCAATGCTTTTGCATGAAGGGTCAACCTTAGTTCCTCTCTATGCTTTGGTCAAGACTGAACATGAAGGGTCTTCTAGAGTTAACAGAATATTGCCACCCTTGTCTAAGTTAGATTCCTACTTGAGGTAATAATTAATGGAGTTTCAAGGTCCCTCAAAAGAATTTTCCTCTATTATCACATTTTTTGAAGCTACTTTTTTTTCTTCTATTTGTTCATGCCTTACATTCTCAAGACATGTGAATCCTTCATGATCACTAGTAAGATGGAAGACACGCATGTTTCTTTTGCAAGCGGGAGGTTCAATTTGAAGCCTTTGTTAACTAGGAGGAAGGCTATATTGTTTACCTTGATAAGGAACAAACTGATTTGCAAATTTTCGTGGAAACATATTGGTAAGGATAAGAAACCTTTCTGAGTTTCTGCTTCATGACTATTAGATTATTTTCCATCTACTGGATGAGTGTATCATTGAGGAAGAAGATGTTGACGCTTGAGAGTTTAGGATTTGCACATCCTTCTCCCATTTTCCAGATATAATAAGATCATCTTCTAACTCTATTGTGAGATTTTGGGATGATCCAATTTTTCCCAAATTAGCTATTTTCATTGGAAAAACACTGTCTAGGAGCATGACATTTAAAAAGAAGCATTTTTTATTGTCATCATTTGGCCTACTAGCCATAGGTATTTGATGTAGAGCTTTATTGAATCTAGCCACAAATTCATGCATATGTACACATATCTTTTTTTTTTAATCTTGCTCAATTGCATAAGAAAGGAATTCACATCCTTAGCTGACTTAAACCTGGTGTCAAAAACATTTTTCATGGTATCCAAAGAGGTAATGAACACATTAGGTAAATGATGAAACCAATCGACTACTAAGTCTGTTAGGGTTTGAATGAACAACCTTACAAAAATATCTTCTGTTACTACAACCAACACTCCACATGCAATAAGAAAAGCATTTAGATATTCTTTAGATGACTTCTTTCCGTCTTCGTTCAATCTAGAAATAAATTCTCATGCCCCTTTAGGAAATGTTTCCATGTTTCTCGTGAGTTGTAGAGGCCCTACAGTAGCACCCCAAGGTTGATTATGAGCCATTCCTAGTAATCTAAAATTGATAGGGAGGATTGTAATAGTAGAAGGAATTAAGGTTCTAGGGATGGTTAGGGACTAGACAGAAGGAAATGGATGACCACTTTTAGTATGGGATGATGATCTACTAGTAGTTTTAGCCTTTTTTATTTTCAATGAAAGGTCAGGTTTGAAGTCAAATCTTGCTAAGTCCTCAAAGTCATCATCCACTATACCTAAGAATTTGTTGATCCGAGTATAATATTTCATAGCCAGGATGAAAAAAAAGTGTATGATTTGATTGAATCAATTATTTACATGAGTAACACTTTCTACAACTGCTTCTTCCTGAACTATGGGGATCCCTCTAATCCTCTTGACTATATCTTCTTCTCTTTCTAGTACCAACTATACTTGGAGTGTTGTTGATTTTTGACTTGATTAACCTAGGCACAAACATTTAGATTAGAAACAATATCTTTTTGTGTATCTTGAAACCTTAGATTTGGTTGTAGAATAGGAAACTTATTGTGGTTAGGAAGAACCACTTTCCAAAACCATATAATCCATTAAGAACTTAAGGAAATAAGATTATGCCTTTTCACTCCCTAGTAGAGTCGCCAAAAAACTGTTAGTAAACAGTTTTTTACTTAATCTTAAATCATGAAGAGGGAAAAATCTTGATAAACCAACTGATTGAAATTCCCAAATGTGTAAGGAGTTCTCTGCTTAGTATCATTTTACAATACTATTACGTGTAGCTACCAATATAAAAAGATAATTATTAACTCCTCTTTTGACGGAAAACCTTCTCAATGAGTATTTTTTTAGAAAAATACTCAACAGCTTTAACAATCAATTCATAAAAATAAAAAGAATGTGCAGATTGAAAAACCATTCAAATATAATAACCAATATCATCTACATGATTAATCCAGGCTATAGATGAAAATGATTTAAAATTTACTTTTTCTATTATCACTTCAAATTCTCTCAACTTCAACAACAAGATTTTAAACTATAATTAGACAATGTAAACCTTTTCACAAAATGACTAATCTCCACAAGGACATAAATCATTATAGAATAGACAATGATATCTATTCCAAAAAATATTCATGTTGGAATACTTTTAGAATAACTATGGGGGGCGGGTGTGGAGTGAATTAGTTATCCATGGTTAAGATGTATAAATAAAAATTTTGTTAGCTTAGTGAACCCATTAAAAAATATATACTCATGCATGCATCCATAAGATTATACAATCACTTAAAACTTGTAGGTAATTATCAAATCAACTTGTAGAAATGTAAACCATGAAACATAACAAATACATCAACATGCTTGACATAATGATTTACATGGAAACCTAATTTGGGAAAAAACACTAGTAACATGTTACTCTTTTCAGTCTTCTAAAGTAATGCCCTATGAAAGGCAAACCCTGATAAAGGTTATAATACACACTATTAAATGTGAACCCATTAAAGGATTTTAATCAAACTCTTAGGAGTGAGCCTTGTTAGAGGACTTTAGACCATTCACTTTGGAATGCCACCCAGTTAAAAGATTTACAAATGACTATTAGGTCAACCTTAATCCAAAAGATTTACCCTAGACTGATACAATTGTTAGAGAGTAATAGTAAGGCTTGATCTAATACAATAGATTAATAGATTATAGAGTAACAGATTACAGATCACTTTTTAGTACTCGATTCTACTTGGCCTTCATACAATGCAACTCTAATGTCTTGTTCACCCTTCAAGCATTTGTCTCCTTAAGCCTTCTTGCTTAGCATGCTAATTCAATTTCTTCTTAGGTCACTTGATGAAGTAGAGCCCTTGACTTCCTATCTTCCTTGAATTATCACACATAACTCTCTTACTTCCTAACTAGACATTCCTATAAATAGGAAATTAAGATACATTTCCACTCATTTTCCATCATCCAATTTATGATTAGGATGGATTAGGTAGGATACAATGTATCTACCCCATATTCCATCTTTCTTATAAAAACTTCTTCTAGAATCCTTTTTGAATTCATGTAAAAATGGTTTACCATGAATTTTGTGCCACCAACTCATCATTCTTATCTTCAACTTGGTTCACAAGTTCCAAGAAAACAAAGCTATAGGCTCAGATTCATCGAATCCACAATATTTTAAATAATGCAACAACTCGTCATTATCATCCTTCTAATGCCTGACACATATTGTGATGCTTGACATCTATTATAATACCACTTGAAATCAACTAAAGTTTACTAGTGCTCAACATCAATTAAAATTTAGTTGGCATCCACTATTTTTCTTAGCAACACCAACTAATATTCTGCTTGGCTTTTATTGTCTTTTCTTGGCACCTACTATCCACTTGGTCAAGCTTGGAAGACAAAATTTTTGTAACTTGTTCTTCTAAACTTTCTTAGTGTAACCAACCTTTGTAACCTTAAGTAGATTACCAGTGCATCATGTCATCACTATCTTAACTAATTCTTATACTTCATTACATAATCATAACTCAAGCTTTCCTCTAGGTGCTATTGTTACATCTTTTGATCAAATCGTCTTCATCAATCAAATAAGTGATAGTACTTAAATCATATAAGAATTTATCTTACCAAAAGATAGCAAGTTTGACATCAATGACAAAAGAATTATTGAAACATATAGTCTTCTTCAATAATAAACTTTAACAATCTTCCTCAACAATGCTATTTTCAATATGATTTGAACAATCTCCCTCTTTGGCATTGATGAAAAACCAAATTGGTCAACCAAGTTACCTAAATGGTAAACATCTTGTTCAACCAAGATGACTAGGTTAAAATAGTAAAATAAGACCAATACCAAAAAGAAAATAAATCCATGTATTGAAATCTCTCCCTCTATCAGCAACTTCCATCTTCTGAACATTTTACAAAAATTATTTTCTTATAACTTCGTCTTATTAGGTAGATATTAGGACTTCTCCCTCTTTCCTAAATTTTTCTATCTCCTTCATTGCTCTTGTGTTCTCCTCTGATTAGAAATACTCTCCATCTCCTTGACAACAATCTCTTCATATTTCCCTCTGATGATGATTAGTTTAATACTATTTCTCCTTGTGATAATGATTAGTTTAACTCTTTTTAACTTTTTCTTCCTCTTTGACAACAATGCCAAAGACATCTGCCAAAAACTTGTCATCTTAAACATGCCGATACAAGATTTTTTTAAAATTTCCTTCTATTTCTCCATCTTTGACCTTTCTTGTGATTGTTTTGAAATTTCAGCTCTTTGATTACTTTAGGTAGTTCCTAAAGTAAGATCCTTTCTATCAATTTGTAACATATGAACATTTTCCTGTTTGATGCATAGCACACCTTCTATTACTTAGATAGCCTTTGATAGGGGTATCACCCTTAGTTTACCTCTTAGATACTCATGGGCATCCTTAGGTAATGCTTTTACAACAATTTTCTCTTTTGTGTTTACATATTCCATCTTCACCTCTTTATCTTGAACTAACTCTCTCAAGTAATGATACTTGATTGCAATGTGCTTAGTTTCTATATGCATCACTGGATTCCTTGATATATTGATAGCACTTGTATTATCACAATAAAGTATCACTAGTTTTTTCCTTCATTCCTTTGAGTAGTAGTTTGATCCATACAATTTTTGTGCAATTTACAAAAACAACAACATATTTAGCTTTAGCAGTAGATTGTGAGGTGCAATTTTGTTTCTAGCTAGTCCATGTAACTAGCCTTTTGCCTAAAGAAAATGCATCTCCACTGGTGCTCTTTCTGTCATCAATATTTCTAGCCCAATAAGCATCATTCTAGGCTCTCAATTCAAATTTCTCATTCTTGTTGTAGTATAGACCAAACTCTTCTATTCCTTTAAGATACCTCGTTATTCTCTTTACAACCATTAATTGAGTCTCCTAGGATTTGTAGAGAATATTGCAACTATCCCTATAGATAATGCAATATTAGGGTTGCTATGTACTAATATTGCAACTTTCCAATCATAGATCTGTATAATGTTTGATTTGCCTCAACTGAATCAACATTCTTTGACAACTTGTATCTTTTCACCATAGGTGTACTCATAGGTTTGGAATCTTCCAATTCAAAAGCTTTCAATATTTCCTTGGGATATTTTGATTGAATGATGTATATACCATATTTCATTTGATATACTTGCAAATCCACAAAGAACTTGATTTCTCCAAACGTAGACATTTCAAATTCTAGCTTCATTTGATTTGCAAAATCTTTACATAGAGGATCTTGACCTCCAAATATGATATCATTAAAAAAAATTTCAGACAACAAAATACCTTTTCCTTTTTCTATCTCTATGTATAGATTGTTGTTATCGTTAGTCCATTTAAATCCAATCTTCACAAGATACTTAGAAAGTGTCTCATACCATGCTTGTGGTGCTTGTTTCAAACCATATAGAGCCTTATGTAGTCTACATACCATGTTCTTACTATTAATATCAAAAAACCCTTCTGGTTGTTCTGGGTAAACTTCTTCCTCTAACATGCCATTCAAAAATGTAGATTTAACATCCATTTGATAGACTTTGAATCCTTTGTATGTAGAATAAGCAAGTAGAGTTCTTACTCCTTCCAATCTAGGAATAGGGGAAAGTGTTTCTCCATAGTCAATTCCTTCTTCTTGTGCATATCCCTTGTAGAATAGTATTTCTTTGTTCCTTGTGACTTCACCGTTTTCATCTAATTTATTTCTGAATACCCACTTGGTGCCAATCACATTTTTTCCTTCTAGTCTAGGAAGTAGACTCCATGTTTTGTTTTTCTCTATTTGTCCAATCTTCTCTTCCATGGCTTTTCTCTAGTCTATATCTTCTAATTCATCTTTGACTAATTTATGTTCCTTCATGCTTAGCAAACATGCATCATTTCTTAATATGTTTCTTTTCATTGGTCTAGCATCCTTATCTCCAATGATTTGAGTTGTAGGATGATGTCTTTTGACATATTTAGACAATCTTGGCTCAATTCTTGTCTCTTCATTTTGTCTTTTATCATTAGAATGATTGTGTGCATCTCTATCAGGTAGTTCAACATCTCTTTCATGTGCACTAATCTCAAAATTAGAATGTGCATTGACTTCATTTTGTAACTTGGCATCTAAATGTGGCTTGGTTTCTTAATGCAACTCAACATTCATGGGGTGTGACTCGGCAGTCACTGAAACTTGCTATTGGTTTGCAACTTGATTTATAACATCTTTTTCAGCATGCATTCCTTCATAAAAGTATACAAATGATTTGTATTCTTCTAGTTCTTTCATAGGTTCAACCTCATGTACTTTTGTATATTCATCAAAATTTACATTTGCACTTTCTACAACTTTGTTATTATTAGTATTCAAACACTTATAAGCTTTACTTCTTGTGGAGTAGCCTAGGAATATACCTTCCTCACCTTTTGAATCTAGTTTCCATTCCTAAAATCTTTAAGAATGTTAAATTTTCTTACAAATAACTTAAAATATTTCACATTGTGTGGGTATCCATACCATAATTCAAAAGGTGTTGAATGAGTACCTTTCTTGACTTGTACATGATTCAAGGTATAGACATCTATACTTATATCTTCTCTCTATTATTTCAAAGAAATATTCTTCTCCATCATGAGTATTCTAGAACAATCCATTATAGACATATTTCTTCTTTCAACAATTCCATTTTGTGGAGTGGTTCTAGGTGTAGAAGTTTTTCTTTTGATTCTCTATTATTGTAGAATATTTCAAATTCATTTGATGTAGATTCTCTTCCTCTGTTAGATCTCAAGCACTTCAAACTTTTACCCATTCCTTTTCAACTCTTTCCAAGTACCATTTAAACATTTGAAAAGTATTAGATTTCATTTTTAAAAGCATAGCAGTCATCATTCTAGAATAATCATCAACAAATAGAATAGTGTACTTATATCCTTTGTAGAGTTGCACATTAATTGGTCCACACAAGTTAGTATGAACAACCTCTAGTATTTCTTTAGAGGTGTAAGTTTTTCTATTAAAACTTGACTTTGTCAATTTCCCAATTGACATTGTTTGCACAGTGTATTGTCAAGCTTTTTTAACTTAGGCAAACCTCTAAATTTATTCATGTTATTGACACTAACCAAATTATCAAAGTTAACATGACATAATCTCTTGTTCCACAACCATACATCATCAAATTTTGCAACAAGACAAGTAGCATCCTCTATGTCAAGATAAAATAGATTACTTCTAGTTTGATCACCCTTTCTAATCAATTTCCCATTAGTGTCATATATCTTGGAAATCTTGTTTTCAAACTCAACCTTACATTCCAAATTATTTAGTTGTGACAAACTCAACAAGTTATAGTTAAGTCCTTCAACATAGTAAGCATTGTCACATAAAATCTTATCCAGTCATATGATGTGAGCATCCACTATCAATCATCCATCTATCATTCTTGTTCACACAAGTCGCAAGCATAGTTGCCTCATCTTAATCAAATTTTTCCTTCATTGCAAGATAAACCACTTCATCATCATGTTTATCAAAATCATCCTTTGTTTCCTCTTTAACAATGTAGCAGGACTTCTTACCTTTGCCTTTGTAGTTCTTGCTATCTTCATCTCTTCTACTTTTGTATTTGTCACCACCTCTATAGTTCTTGTTCTTTGGACATCTAGCAACAATATGACCAACCTCATTGCAATTGAAACAAATTATAGGTAACTTACCTTTGAACTTGCCTTTACCTTTGTGGAATTCCTTGCCAGTAGTGCTTCAAGTTATTCAACATCTTCCTCATCTATATCACTATCACTAGACACATACTTCTTTTTATTTTTCTTTTTCTAATAAGGTTCCTTCAATGACACTTTAGCTTTGAAAGCAGATTCAATCTTTTTAGGTTTGTAATTATCAAAATTAGACAACTCAAAAGAAATGAGTCTATCTAGCATACCTTCGAGTGATAGATCATTCTCTTGAATACATCTTAGTTCTTGAATTGTAGAAACTCTAATACTATATACAGGTAATAGTGTCCTTAAAAATTTTCTTAGTATAATATCATCATCTATTTTACTAGTAGCTCACCTTATTGCATTAATAACTTCTTTTATCCTTGCAACATATTGAGCAATATTTTCACCTTCTTCCATTCTCATATCATCAAACTTACCTCTGAGACTTTCAGCTTTGGGTCTTAGAATATTTTTATCACCTCCATAGATAGTGGCTAGGGTATCCCACATTTTATTTGCACTGTCAAGACCTTTGATATCATCAAATTCTGCATAGCTTAGGGCTGAGGCAATCTCCAGCATTGCTTGCTTGTGTTTTTTCTTTTTTTTCATATCTTCAGTAGTTGGGGCTGTAGTAGGATCAACATGCTCAGTGATAATGGTAGATTGTGCATGATCTCCAAGTCCTCAAAGGTGTAGCTTCATGAAACTTTTCCATGTAGGAAAGTTATCTCTATTAAGCTTGGGTACTTCTCTTTTAGACATCTTGATCTTTGTACTTCTACTACCTTCAAACTAGTCCTCTTAAGCAGATGACTCTAATACCAATTTTTGGAATACTTTTAGAATAACTGAGATGGGGGGGTGCGTGTGAATTAGTTATCTAAGGTCCATATGTATCAATACAACTTTTCTTAGCTTAGTGAACCCATAAAACATCTATACTCATGCATGCATCCATAAGATTATACAATCACTTAAAATTTGTAGGTTACTGTCAAATCAACTTGCATAAATGTAAAGCATGAAACATAACAGATTCATCAACACACTTGACCCAATGATTTATGTGGAAACCCAATTTGGGAAAAACCACCAGTAACATGTTACTCTTTTCACTCTTCTAAAGTGATGCCCTATGAAAGGCCAACCCTATTAAAGGTTACAATACACAATATTAAATGTGACCCTATTAAAGGATTTTAATCACCTTGTTAGGACTGATTCTTGTTAGAGGACTTTAGACCATTTAGTTGGAATGGTACCCGATTAAAGGTTTTACAAATGACTATTAGGTCAACCTTAATCCAAAGGACTTACCCTAGATTGATATAATTTTTAAAGAGTAATAGTAAGGCTTGATTTGATACAACTTACAACTTCATTTTTAGATTATAGATCAATTTTCACTCCTCCATTTTGCTTGGCCTTCATACGATGCAGTTCTGATAGCTTGTTCACTCTTCAAGCATTCATCTCCTTAAGCCTTCTTGCTTAACATGCTAATGTAGTTTCTTATTAGGTCACTTGATGAAGTAGAGCCCCTAACTGCCTATCTTCCTTGAATTTTCACACATAACTCTCTTTGTTCCTTACTAGGCATTCCTATAAATAGGAAATTAAGATACTTTTAAGCTCATTTTCCATCATCCAATTTAGGGTTAAGACATATTAGGTAGGATACAATGTATCTACCCCATATTCCATCACTCTTCTAAAAAATTCTTCTACAATCCTCTTTGAATTCACCTAAAAATGGTTCACCTTGAATTCTATGCCACCAACTCATCATCCTTATCTTCGACTTGGTTCACAAATTCTAAGAAAACAAACTTGTCAGCTTAGATTCATTGGATCTATGATCTTTTAGATAATGCAACAACTCGGCATTATCATCCTTCTGATGCTTGACACATACTATGTTACTTGACATCCATTATAATACCACTTGACATCAACTAAAGTTTACTAGTGCTCGACCTTAAGTAAACTTTACTCGAAATCCACTAATTTTCTCGTTATACACTAGAATGATCTTTTACTTGGCTCCAACTAATTTTTTTATCAGCTTGAATTATCTTTGCTCGACACCTACTATCCACTCGATCAAGCTTGGCAGACAAAATTTGTGTAACTTATTCTTCTAAAATTTCTTAGTGTAACCAACCTTTGTGATGTTAAGTAGATTATCAATGCATCATGTCATCATTGTTTTAATTGATTCTTGTACTTCATTACATAATCATAACTCAACCTTTTCTCTAGGTGCTATTGCTACATCTTTTGATCAAATCCTCTTCATCAATCAAATAAGTGATAGTACTTAAATCATATAAGAAATTTTCTTACCAGAAGATATGAGGTTTGAAATCAGTGAACAAAAATTTGATTGAAACATATTGTCTTCTTCAACAATAAACTTTAACAATCTTCCTCAAAAATGCTCTTTTCAATATTATTTTAGCACTCCAAAATATATAAGTTTGTAGAATCTTATATCTCCTTATCACAGCCAAAATTTGCATCCAAATTTCTTTTTTATAATACAAAAACTTTAATCAAAAGTATTTCTTTTTTTTGCATCTATCGAGAGCCACCTTTTAGAAATCAATTATTACATATATATACCATTTAGGGTTGGATAGCCGAATCCAAAATTACCTTGCTAGGAGTAGAATAGTTTTTGGTTATTTAACCATGCTAACTAACTGCAAATAAAGAAAAAAAAAACATAAAAGTTAGCAAGCATCCAACTATGAGATTGATGACATGAAGAAGTAGATGTCTTTTTTATCCTTTTAATGAACATTTGTCTATAACATACTGAACTTTGTCATCCTTTAAGTATAATATTTTGTACTTTTTGAGGTATAAGATATGAACATATGGCATAAAAGTGATGATTAGGATTATGTCTAAAAGGGTTCATTTTGTTGGTAAAAATCTTTCCTCATGAATGTTTGGCATGGGTAGATCTTCATGTAGCCAAAGAGATTGCAAAGACTATTAATTCAATATTAATGCTTTTTCTTTATAAATTAATAAATATAAATAAATGTTTGTAGGAAGTCTTGTGTGTATTGAATGATGATTGCAAGTATCTAAGTCAAGTTAGAATTAGTTAAAATACCTAAAGAAAAGGTTTAGCATTGTGGAATTCCCAATACTTAAGGAGGTCTCTTATGGTACCATTACAATTGAAAATGTCGCAACAGAATAATAAGGGACCTGTTTAGCACAATAATAAGGGACCTATTCAGTGGCATAGAAAGGGGACCTATTCCAACAGAATAACAATGGACTTGATGAGGTGGCTATATGAGAGAGCAAGTCAATAGGGTGATCAATTAGTCAACATGCATTCTTATGAGAAACTATTGCACGGTAGCTGAATTCTTGAAATCATTAAAGTTGTGTAGCAAATAAGATCTACCATCTACTATACTTTGTATTTATGAGAACTTAAGGAGTTACCTGATGTTTTCTTATCATGTTTCATGTTTGCATGAGTCTGGAGCTATAATGAACTATCCTTTATGAGGAACTCATGATTGTAGGAATCTGTTATTTCCTTTCTTTTAAATAAGACCTCATTTTTAGCTAAAAGGTCAAGTAGTGAATAAGTGAATAGAGTTAGGCAAGCGTTATCAGATATTCTGTTGTTTTTCAAGAAAGTGTAACATTGCCTATTGAACGAATACATGAGTTTATTGAGTTTCTACACTTTAGTATAATTTAATCTTTTCTTCACTCTTCTATGGGGGCCCATGAAAAAGGTGGAGTTTTCTTTAGCAATTAGGAGTTAGACTCAGTTTTCTAAGTTAATTTTAGAATTGTTGTTCTTGTAACCACTGGAAATAGAACCAGTCATTGTTCCTACAGTAGTAGGTGCATAGATGTATGGTTAAGTAATTATCTGAGTTTCCTTCCAGTCATAAGATAGTTGTCTTTCTTTTTGATAAAATAGATTTCCTTAATGGTTATTTTATTTAAGGTAGTAGTGACTTTTAGTAGAGGCTAGAGGATATAATTTGCAGACAACATCTCAAGTTCACGCTCCTAGATTGATATTTAATGAAGACTAGCATAGTAATTTGGTAGTAAAGGATGTCCAATCCTTCAACTAAAAAGGTGTTCTATTGGCTTGACGGAGATTCTAGGTGTCACAAGGCTTTGTCCAAGCCAACAGTAATACTTTTAGCTTTCTAGATTTCATATACAATAGCAAAGGATGAGATAATTGATTGATGTGGCAGACTAAGAAAAGTGATCCTCTATTTCCAAACTTCCTTTTCTTTATTTAGCTCTGCTATCTTATTATGTGCTTTTGGTTGATAATCAACATGGCTTCAACATGGGCAATGTTAGAAAAATATTGTCTCATAAGAATTCTCTTTTCTTGAAGTTCCAAGAATTTCTTCTGTATCTGTTTGATGATATCTTCTATAGATGTGACAACATCACCTTCCCCTCCTACATATTGTTTATAAAAACCACTTCAGGTCCCTGAGGATTATGTCATCTATGAATTCAAGACCTGATAGTTTTTCTTTGATCTCAAGTACACCTTGTGTGATTGCTTCATTTTTCAATTCAATACATTTTCAGATCAGATAGAAAGTTTTATTGTCAAGGCTAGCTATAGGGCATTCAAAGAGAAACTTTTGCAGACCATACCCCTATATTTCATCAATTCAAAACACCTCTTTCATCTAATTATATTTGTCTCTCTCATATCCTTCAATGTTTGATTTAACCTTCTTTGTAATAGTTGGGTATCACTCAGCAGATTTACTTGCATTATTTCTTCATTTTGCATAAACTGCACACATTCTTCAAATATCTTAGTAGTAGCTTTACACTTTCATAAATTACCTAAGAATTTTTTATTAGCTAGAGACTTTACACCAATGATGGCTGACATTTCATTGATTGGCTTTGGTTCAGGATGTAGAGTTGCATTGATATATTGGGCCATGTTTCCCATAGCTTCCTTCATGTTCTACTAATCTTTAGCATCTTTCCACACCTAGTCTGCAATTTTCTTATTAGAAACCTCAAGATACTTTACTACCTTTACCTAGGTTTACTTTTGATACCTAATAATCTTGAGGTGTGAGTTCTTCTTGAAGTTTATCCTATGGAGGTTTGGGGATTTCTACCATCCACCATCTTGTGCCCTTATCAAAATTCATCTAAGACTATATTGTTTTCTTTCTTAACTTTAGAAAACCTTCTAAAGCATTTACTCACCAAGTCACCCATTGCCATGGAGAGTGGTACCATGTGTCACTTATTTTCTATATAATTTTCTAACCACTTAGGTGTCACAGGCTCCTTTCTAGTTCTGGCAATATTGTCGGTCAGAGCTAGAGCACCCATTGATGCACTATATCCTTCTGCCATTTTCTGTTGACCTCCTAGTGAGTAAGATATATTAGGAGCAATGAATTTTTCTATTAATTCTTATTCTACTCTCTTCTCTATTTTGCATGGCCTTCTTGCTTTTGGTGTGCAGAGTATCTCTTTTAGTGCTTATTGCCTGAAGTTGAACCCAAAATTGAATTAGAGGGATAAATGCTTCAACTTCATCTTCCTTTTGACCTAAAAAATAATCATCAATGGCATCATTAGAGGGAACAATTAGCTTTTTTGAAGGCTTTTCTTTTCTAGCTCTTGAGTGCTTTTTGAGTTTTTCTTTAATTGACACTCAATTCATCTTTTCAGTCAACCAATTTTCTATCCTCTTCAAAACTCCTACCATGTGAGAATAAAAATCATCATCTTCTCTCTTATTTTAGTCTAGTTTAAGGATAGGGAGACATTTGATTTGTTCAATATATAGGGGATCAACCACCTTGTCATTATCATTTTCCACTAACCTATTTATGTCAAGTTGAACTTCAAATGCTTGTATTTGAGTTATGGTCAACCTTGACTATAATATTTTTATAACTTCAAACTCATTAGAGAAATTGGTCTAGTATTCTTCTAGGTGAGGAACGTGCCTGAGGGAGGATGTATTTTTTATATTTTCCCTGTAAAAACCCACATAATCAAAGTTTCCTCTAGCAAAGTATGACTTGAGATAGAGCTTCAATATTGCTGAATTTATCAACATAGCCTGTTTGATATTGGGACATAGATAGTGGCCAATATCTATAGGAAATAGAATATCAAAAGTCATCTTAATATTTTCAAATAAATTAGTGACATGAATGAGTTTCCTATATATTTCAGAAAGGATGACATTATCAAGGAAATAGCGAGGTAGTTTAAGAGGTTCACTACCAAAACCTCCAACTCTAATGTAGGTGAATCTATGGAACTATATATAATAACAAACATAAATATCAATATCCTTCATAGATTCTTTAGAGATCTTTTCATTCTCCTGACCTTGGAGCTCAAAAACCAGTCTCCCTAAAAATACATCATTAATTCTCCTAAGCTCTTTATAGGGTTCCTTTGCTTGTAGGTTTCTATGATATTGATAAATGGTCATGTCTTTAGTCCAAAGATCATGTGGGAGACCTTCCAATTCCTTTGATGCAGAAATGATGTAAATTAAAAAGGAGGACATGAAGAAAGAGCCAAAGTTATTCAAACTTAAAAGGCCTATGTGTAACCCTTCAGCTATCAAATCTACCCAATCAATGAATTTCAGTCCCTCGACAATTTTCTAAATGAACAAATACATTCACTCATTTGATTGAAAGGCATTCTCATTTCCTTTTACTTTGTTGAGAAAAAAAACTATGTTATGGATCTCTTTAATAAAATGCTCAATAGTTAGTAGTTTGGGTAACCTTGAGCCTCCTAGTATTTCTTTCAAGAGCCAAGTCTATGCCACAATAGAATCAAAATTCTTCTTGTTTCTCCCATACAAGCATCTAGATTTCTCCAATGTCCATGGCTCATAGGGTTCTTTATGAGGTATACTTAGGGAAGAACTAATTGCGACCTTATCAATTTTTTAAAAAAATTCACTTGTGACCTCCTTTATTCATCTGGTCTAAGGCTCATAATGATTCACACACTCAACAATCAATTTAGGATATCCTATGGCAGTAAAAAAAGTGGTGGCTTCTATCAAACTACTACTAGTGAGTCTATAGTATATGGGTCTAGCTTATGCCTTCCTAACTCTTTCTACCAGTTGGGTTAAGTCTACATTGACTAGGAAAGTATCTCGTATCTTCGATGAAGAGCTTAACAAGCAGGGCTTCTTAGCTTTAGGAAGCTTAGGATGGAAAAGATTCATGGTCACTTTGATGGGGATTCAAAAAATCAAATGCTAAAAGAAAGCTTAACTAAAAACCAGGAGTAAGAAAACAAAATATATAGAGAAGGTTGAATTATGAACTCACCAATTTCTTCAAAGTCAAGTACTCCAATTCTATTCTTACCAGCTTGATGTTTTGGGCTCTAAAACAGTAAGATATTCAAATAAACTAGAAAAGGAAGAATTTAAGGAATGTAATTCCAAAAAATCATGGACAAATGTGGAGTGTGTGAAATCATTAATAGCAGTATGTGAATTTATTTGACAACCCTTCTTAGCCATTTTATGTTAATTACTTCCATCACATCAACATACGATCTCATTTTAATGATGCCTGACGATCATTACTTTTACTTTCCTTGAAATAACTTGTTCTTTGACACATGCCACTTAGCTATCACAATTTTTACTTTCTCATCTTCAACACATGGGAAGAAAGTGGGGCCTCCTTTTAGTAAAATGTTCATGTTTCACTTAATCAAATCCCTACGAGAAGATAAAAAGAAATGTTAAAACAAAAACAAATGGAGTTGAAGTTGAAGTTGCACTTTCTTTCTTTATCTTCAACTTCTTCCTCACACAAGAGATGTTGGATTGATGGGAAAATAGAAGAAAAGATTCTGCGCTTTCGCAAATGATACCGGCTTGAACTAGAAGTTAAAGCATAATCAAACAAGGTTCAAGTTCAACTTCAATTTGATAAATCTTTGGGTATCAACATCAACAATCAGTAAGACCAAATATGGGGCTAACAGTGGCCATCATGTGTCACATCAACATTGCTCTGGGGGCCTTTGCATATACCTCCAGAACTAGTAGAAAGGTGGATAAATATTTGTTTCCTACGTCCACTTCTCTACAAAATTTCCTAAAAGGGCATCAATGAAGTAAGAGTAGATGACACTACTTAATGATGATGATTTTTAATTATGGTTAGGATTAAGATTACTTTCCATTCTGGTTATTGTTATGTTTACCTAGCTAGGGATCAAGTGTTAGGTTTAAGATTTGAAGTTATAATTAGAATTAGGGTTTAACATTTAGGATTATGTTTATCATTTAATAAATGGGTTAGGATACTTGTATTAGGGTTTCAAATTAATTATTAGGGTTAGGTTTCTTATTTTTAATTATATAATGGTAGAAAATTTAATTAGTTTTCGAGTTAGGCTTAGAATTATTGTGAGAGTGAGAGTTTACATTAAGGGTAATACTATGTTTAGAGTTAGTGTGTAGTTTTATAAAAAAAAGATATGGTCATTAAATTATTGAAAATGTTGTTGTAAAATTTATCTAATTAAATAATGAAATGATAATTGGATATGATGACACATAATTTGGAGTAGGGGATTTAAAATTACATTTGATTTGGAAGAGAAACATTACTTATTGAAAATCACAAATAGAATTTAAGAGAGTCTATGCTTATGTCATAAGTAGGGCTATGGTTGTGTTAAGGATTTGGTTACATGATTGTTTAGGATTAGAGTTTTAGTTAATATTAGGATTAAACATTTGGGCTTATGATTAGAGTTACATGAATCTAGGATTTAGAGTTAAAATTATGGTTTTAAGGTAAGGGAGCACATTAAATACTTAGTTTTATGTTTAGAGATTAAAGTATTGTACAATTATTGTTAGATTGAGGTTAGACCTAGGAATGTAGTTAGTTTTAGTTTTTTTGTTATATGGTTTACAAACTAATTTACAATTAATTACTATTTAGTTGAAATAAATCTAAAACATCAATGTTATTACATGTTTAAACAATCTAATTTACATCTATCTAATCATTCATTACTGTAACTTTTATTAAATACCTTGAAACATCTAAAATAATAATTTTTAAATGAACATCTACAATTTTTTTTTTAAAATGAGTAGATACAAAACTATTTAAATTAACAGATACAATAATCTAAATATAAAACTATTAACAATAAATATTTACAACTTTACATATTAAAAACTATCAAACGTGAAAAAAGAAATAAATTGATGGAATTATATAGCATACAATTAAAAACAATAAAATAAAATACTAGAAAACAAAGTAAAATACTTGGGACACTGAAAAATAATAGTTGGGGGTCAGTAGAAATTCAAAAAAGGGCTCTCATTTCTAAGCTAAAATCAAGCTCTTGTTTATGACACCAATGAAAATGAATGGAAACCCCCAATAAAGTGGGTCTTATGGTTTTTAGAAATTAGGTACCCAATTTCTAAAATTGGGTACTTGATTCATTTAAAATCGGGTAGCCAATTCTTGAATACAGATTGGGCACCTAAACCATAATTGGTACACAATTTGTTAAAACTGGGTACCCATTTATAAAGAGGTCTCATTCCACAGAATTGCGACCCAACTTTGTGCATTCACCCAGACATATATTTACCATTTTTTTGAATAAATTTTAATGTACTTCACCAATTACAAAATAAATTACATATTAGTTTTCTACACTTGAATCTATACACTTTTTGAAAAAGATTGCATTTTCAATTATTTTGATGCAAGTTATACCCAATGCACTAATATGTACCAAATTTTTAGGATGTGGTCACTTCAAAAAATTAAAAAGGAAATACTCAATAGAATATTACAAAAAATAAAGCAAATTCAAGGTCTCACTCTTACCTACCATCTTACCAAATAAATTTTAAAAATACTTGATCTAACTATATCTTTTGTCTCTAAGAGATAAGAATGGACATGGAGTTTGTTGCTTGAGTTTGGTTATGAAATCTTATGCTAATGAAAGTGTCTTTCTAGTTCTTTTCTTCCTCTAATCAACTATATGTCAGAAGTTTTAAAGGGCTCACCTGGGTCCTTTGTTTTTGTTTTTGGTTAAAGTTTATAGATTTTGTTGGGGCTTGTCCCATGTTGACCTTTATCAATATTAACATTGGTTTTAGTCACTTTCAAACCTTTGTCTTTGATAGAGGCATGTCTAGATGTTGTTCCTTGATGATTGGGTTTATGGATGTTTGGCACTAGGTGTTTTTATTGTTGTTTAATAGTCCCTAATGTCTTCTATTCATACTATGGATCATAATACTCTTGCTTTTAAAAAAAAAAAAAAAACTATATCTTTTGTCGAGTGCATAGAAATAACCATGTTAAATTTTTCTAAAAAAGATTTATTTATGTGGAATGTTAAACCCTCTTAAACTTATTTATTTTTAAAACAAAATTTAGAAATTTATTAGTTAGATTTAGAGTACTATAATTTATATCCTTTGCACATCTTTTAATTTTGAGTTCAAGATTCTTGAATTTCTATTTAAATTTTAGGTATTCCTAATTTTATATAAAATGTTGCCACTTGTACCCCCACTTTTTGCATACCAACCTGCTGCACTTACCCATTACTCATCCATTTGTCTAGGAACTCCCAACTAGGTAAAAATTTATTGTCCATACAAACAATTAAAATGACAATGCTTTTTAATCTTGATTGTTCTAATCTAATTACCCTAACCATATCTTCATTGGAAGAAAGAGATATGGTTTTCAACATAGCAGAACAAATCTTACCCTCTTCTCCCCTTCTTGTGTGTAGACTTTAGATGTTGTAATCATCTCTCATTACAAATCCATGGATTTGCTTTCCTAGGTCTCCATTTGGTTCAAAAAAAATACTTCTAATGAAATTATTTTGTTGAATAATGCAAAATAAGGGTGGATATGAGTAGAGTGCTCGACACAAGAACTAATATGTAGGAAGGTTTCTCTCTTGCATTCAACTCCTCTCTAGAATTATTTTCCAAACTATCATCATTTACCTTATTCATATCACCCTCAATATTCTCTAAATTATTCTCATCATTTATAGTTTCCATACATAATTAACACATAACCCAACTCTCAAAAGGTTGATCCCTAGTTGGAATAAATACAAAGACAATATTGCAGACACATACTAGTGTCAAGACTTGAATAATGCACAATCAACGCCAAATATTCAAGAAAAGGAAACACAAAGAAAACATAGAAAAAAAGAAATGGAAAAATATATGGAAAAAGATGAGCAAGTGAAGTAATGCAAATGAAGGAGGACATGTGGCATCCTCACAAAAAAACTCACTTGTAGACCACTTGCCAATCCTTGATTGGCTAGTATTAAAATATATTATAGTTGATATAAGTAGTGATTATAAAAATTAATATTGATATATAAATAATTGTATAATGTCAAATATAGTTTTGTTCATTTTTTTTTCTCTATTAGTGGACCCTTTGGACCTTCTAAGATTCAAGTGCTAGTATAGTAGACCATTTTGCAATGGGATTGAATTTGGTTGGTATCCCTTTTTTCATTATTTTGTAACATATGTTATATGTAATAATTTATGGAAATTCTATGAATAAGTTGCTATTATAGATTGGAACCAAAGGGTTTGGCCTTTCATTTATCTCATATGTTCATGAGCTAAAGCATGTATGTATTATAGATTATTTGAAACTAGTTTTGTATGACTATTTATGATGATGAAAAGTTTAAGAAAATATACAATGAGGGTTGTGAGCATACTAAAGTAGGTTAATTCATCTTTCTTGTAATCTAATGATATACTTGGTATCTATTAGTAAGTAAAAATGAATTTTAAGCAGTCGGTGTTGATTCTCTTAAAAAATATAACCTTAGCATTGTCATTGATGATAGGATTTCTTTTACAAGATTTTTTTTAAATCCAGTTAAAGCAATCAAAAAAATTAGTATAGCATGAACACATCCTTTATTACATGTCTTAGTATGATGGTTTTTATGAATATATATAATTTAATAAAATATAAGATGAAGGTTGTAAAGATATCCTCAATGAAGATGTCAATATAAGATGACATTAACCCAAAGTTGAGGGATTGATGAAGCTTTCTTGTCACTTCATGATTATTTTTTATCTATTATTTAGCAAAAATAAATTTAAATTGGTTTGAGACATCTCACAACATAAATCTAGATGAAATTTTATGGTAACAACATTAATTTTACAATCTAATTTTATCCAACTAAAAAAAAAACATATGGCATCAATTTTAAAATTGAATTTGAATGTTTGAATCTCCAAAATATATAAATCAAATAACAAAAAAAACATAGATAGGGAAATGTATGCACTCTTCTCACCATAGGCTTAATTGTAACATCAACCTTATGTCTGATGCCCAATCTTGAGCTCTTATGATTTGTACAAATTATAAATCAAGATATCCAAGAGAGTTGAGAATAGTATATTGTTACCATTCTACTTAAACCTTCTCAAAGAAAGGTTGGAATCAATTATTTAAGTACATTAATAAGATTATCTTCTTTATAAATTTAAAAAATGATCCAACAAATTGATATGTTTTGTGGTCTAATAAACTATTTGCAATGTATGGTTATGCACACTTATTTTTATTGTGGAAGGTGGTTGAATTAAAATAATTATTTTATATAGAGTTATCAATATTTTTCCTTGAATTAAAATGATCTTGAATGGTTATATTTAGAAACTAGGATAGGTAAACAACACACAAGAACTTGACACCAACAAATTCAAATATGGCCCTCCCTTGGCAAGTTAATGGTGCCTTAGGAACCATTCACCTATTAAAATAGGAAAAATAGGTGGAAATTAAATTCACATGAAATAATATGGTGGCTCAAATAATTATAAAAAACATATGACATTTGATTTATAATATATCATCCAAAGATAAACTTGGATAAGAGCTAGAATTTGACACATAAGAAAGTGGCTCAAAAAATGTTGTGAACTATAGAAGGTTATAATTCACAATGCTAGTTATAGCCCCCACTTTAGAAAGAGTTTAATTTTACATGTATGCTGAGAGAGAGAGAGAGAGAGAGAGAGAGAGAGAGAGAGAGAGAGAGAGAGAGAGAGTGAGAGAGAGAGAGAGAGAGAGAGAGAGAGAGAGAGAGAGAGAGAGAGAGATCTATGCTTCAATAAGCTCAATGAAGAGTCTAAATGTTCATATGACTATATTTTTAGTATTAATAGATAGAGTTTGAGATGCTTCTTGCATAATAAAAAAATTTGAAGTATTCATATTTATCCATGTCAAATGTAATTATGAATGCATTCTCTTATGCCTAATTACATAGTGTTCTTAATAAAGATCAATATAGACATATTAATACAAAATTAATGTCTAGGTAAAACTATATTGTATTTTGTTGATTTCCCTAAAGACTTTGGTAATTTTGTTTGTATAAATGTTGTGTTGAGGATTTGGTAATTGACAATAAAATTTGGCACTAAAAAAAGAATATACCTCTATTACTCCTCATTAAGTGAAATATTTAATTGAATGGTGTAACAAATTTATATACATCATTTTTTAATTAATTTTTTTAAGGCATATTGATTGTTTGATCAAATATCATTTTATGAAGTAATTTGAATTGTATTTATGAAAATTTAAAAAAAGTTATATTTTGTATGGCAATAGAATTATATCTCATTAGGAGTTGACCAATTTTATCTCAACAAAGTACAAATACATCTAGCAAAAATACTATTAAACCAATCTTCCATGGTATCTTGAAAATAGATTTTTTTAATTGCTATTTCAATCTTGAATTTTTTTAGAAATTATGTAAGGAACAAAGCATAACACTTAAAATAATTCGAGTAATGATGAAAATTTTATTTAAAACTTATAGGGTTATACTTACCAATATGGTGCATTATTTGATGATAATCTTAAGAGCCACTCCCTTATCAGTGAGAACAACAGGCTGGGCCATTACAATGCTAATTTTAGTAGAGGATTTGGTGTCAATAAATTTTTTTTTGGGAAACCTTTAAATTATTTTGGTGATCATGACTCATTATGGGAAATGAAGGTCCAATACCCAATATAAGTATTGGGTTGATATTTTGCAGTTAGTTATCTACAAAATATGGAATAAAACTTACTCCTACATCGACTATGGAGACCCCAAGTATTTTTTGAATGATATAGGTTTTTCCTCTTTCAAGTTGTGTTGTTAATTGACAAAAAGCTTGGCTCTATTTTTTCTATGTAGTTTGTTTAAGTTAGAGGGTGGTATTGCACTAGAGGTGATGGAGGGTGAGCAGAGCTTGGTTGTTGATCTCAGTAAAGAGGAAGATATGATGAATGCCAATGCATAGATTGAACCACCTAGGACCAAAGAAGCCATTAGGAAGGAAAAGGTTGTGTGGATGTATTTCAAGGAAGGTGGAATTATTTCATCTGTGGAGAGTGGAGAGTGTTGAGGACCATGATGAGAAGGTGACTTGACATCTCATGGAGTCTTGGAAGAACTAGACAGCAAACATTAATGGCATCCTCTTCAAGGTTACCAAGGAGCTAATTGTTAATGAAAATTTCTTGGCTTTAGAAAGAAAAATCAAGAGGAAGCAAGGTATGATTGTAGATGAGATGAGCCTACAAAAATTATTCTTACCTAATGAAGCCTCGATTCATTTTTGTGGAGGAATTTCTTGGGAAAAGTTACCCAAATAGTACGATATGATCTACTATCTCATTATGAGGTATATAACAATGGAAAATAGAGTCAAGGTGTGTTAATATTAATATTTTTCAATATTTAACCACTTTAGGAAAATAGAATGTATCTCATTTCCTTAATTTCTATTGCATTCTATGGAAGATTATGTGTGAAACATTAGGAAGAAGAAAGAGGAGAGAAAAAACTATTCTCTTTATCGCCAAGCCTTGATTTTTTTTTCTCTTCAAATTTGATGTAGGAGCATCTTGTGTCTTTAAGTACTCTTGTGTGAAAAAATAATAATAATAAAGGATTTCATGAACCTTATGGTTTTCAAAGTTAGAGATTTTTTTGACACATGTTTATGAAGCTTCTCCTATGTGTGCATGAAGATTGCATGGATCAAGTTGAAGTTAGAGTCGGTTTACTTTGACGCTAGAGCTATATTTTCTACTTTTTGTGTGCTATTTACATGTTGTGTAGCCATTGATACTTAATGAATCATCCTTTGTGAACCTATAGGATTAAAGAGGACCTAAATTACTACCATAAATTAAGAGCACAAGTCCTAATTCATTCAGATTTGGGAGATATTGTTATTTTCCTCAAGTATCCATTTTTTAGCCAGTTTTCACAAAACGTGTGGACTTTTTCATCTTGCAAGGTTTTTTATGATGAAATTGGATCTTTCTAAGTTAGGGACATTTTATTATGCCATGTGTGGACCTGAATATAACTTGGTATTGATTTTTGTTCATAATTTCTATAGTTTTGGTTTACTCTTCCAAGGTGGACCTATAATGTAATTAAATGCTTGACTAGCCAACTTGTGGCTTAGCTGGCTATATAAGCAACTTGGACTGATGTATAAGTAATAATTAGATAATGAGAGATCATAAGAAAGATATATCATTAGAATATCTTAAAGAAGAAGGTGGGATGAGATCTTGGACTTGATTTCATAATTCATTCTATATGGCCACAACCGGAAGGCCTCACAACTAGGCATGTTTATATTTATTTTATGAAAGCTATTTGATCACATTAGTATGGTTGTGTGGAATTTGGTCTCTTTTTCTCTTTTTTTCATTTAATTTTCATTTTATTTTGGTGCATAACTCTAAGAAGGGGGTGTTCGTAGGTTTAAATTAGAATCTTTCCCCTTGAATCTGCCTATCCCTATGTCAGGTGGTATCAAAGTAGAGTTCTTTCTCGTTGATTAGATCATGGAGAACCTTATTAGATTGGTTGTAGGGTGGAAGATCTAAAATTTTACTTCTAACTTGCAAAGGTTAGGGTCTTGTAGGATTTTTTTGTCAAGATGGTTCATGGTAGAGGAAATGTGGATAGTGTTATAATGAACATGTTGAGATAGATTACACCTAGACTTGAAGCTTTATAGATAGCCCATAGAAGAGGTGTACATCTTGAAGATGTTAGTGATGAAGAGGAGGCATCACCTAATCCTAAACCTAAACTTGAAGCAGAACAAGAAGACGAAAGACTTTTGAGAGTTTTGTATAAAACTAATTCCAGAGCTGCTATAGAATTTTCTCACTATGATGGAAGACTTGAGAATGATGCATTGTTGGATTGGATCTCTGAGATGGAAAAATATTTTTATTATGAAGGTACTCTTGATAATAATTAAGTTAATATTTTAGTAAAAAAATTAACCGATCATGCATCTCTTTGGTGGGATCATTTGCAAACTGGCAGACAAAAGAGAGGAAAAGAAAAGATCAAAACATGGATGAAGATGCTTAGAAAGATGAAGAAAGAGTTTCTACCAGCAGACTACTAGGTTATTTTGTTGATAAAATTGTAAAATTTTAGACAAAAGGACATGAGTGTGAAGAAATATACTCAGGAATTCTACAAGCTGGATATCAGATTTGGACATGTTGATGATGAAGTTGAGAAAGTGGCTAGATACCTGTTACCTCTGATTTTACAGCCAAGGATTTAAATTTGAATGCATGGCTCGTGCAATGGTTAGTCTTAGATTAGTATTTTAATGCTACGACCTGCAAGTTTTTGGCCGTCAGATCTAAGCGGTATCGACGGTTGGCATCATCGCATTATAAAGGAAATGCACGATATTTATGCTAGCACGATGATGCCCTGTCGACACATTGTAGGGGTGGGTCCGACGTTTCGCGGGTCAGAAAAGGTTCTTTGACGCCCTTGGCGCTATGTGGCTATCCAATATTGGCCAAAAAATCTCCTTAGCGACATAGCACCTAGCGGTAATATTCACGGCGGTGAGTTTCAATGACTGGAAGAATCAGGTGTCACGGCGACAAATCAAAAGGAACCACGTGTGCCAGGTCAGAGTTTCTGTCGGCATGGCTAACACAATCGAGGTTTACGATCTCCATCATCAGATCAGCTCGGATCAATGGTAAGCGCCATTGCGCTATGGAGGAGTTGTGTGAAGGTTATGATGGCAACATAGCACCTCAGTGATGCGTGTCAGGTGGGGCCATGTCACAAGGAAATGCCAGGTGTATTGACATGGACGGCAAAAGCACAAGGTACGACGAGTCCTCACGATTGTCAGATTGGGTCGCATCAACAGATGGCACCATCTCGCTATGGCGGAGATGCACAGATTTTATCATGGTGACATAGCAACCGTCCACCACATGGATCGACATGGGCCAGGTCTCACCAAGGATTGCCAGGTGTCATTTAGAGTTCGGTCGCAGATCGCAGAGTACGGCAAGTCAGAAGTTTCACGACGGCGGGCAAACAAGTTTCACGGCCCGGAGGTTTCAAAAAATGGCGAGGTGCCATGGCGCCAATGGAAAACCAATGAATTTTTTGATGGAAAAATAGCACCCAAACAGAAAGTTCATCATGGCGAGGAATGATCAGACGGATGGGTCCCAGCGGGTACCTTGCAAGTGCAGTTGATGTGGCGAATCAGATGGGGACACGTGTAAATCTCAGGGTCTTGGGTTACTAGCTGGTGTTTCATCAAACCAAATAGGGAAGTGCCATGTATATGAATCGGTGCACAGCGTACAATGAGCCCAGTAGTCTCAGAAGGAATGGCGAGTCTTCATGATCGTCGGTTCCATAGGGATCTACGAATGGCATTGTCTCACTATCGAGAACTGCCCGGGAGTTAACATCAGCGACATAGTGCCCGTGCGCCACATGTCTTGGCGGGGCCACATTTCATGCCACCGGTGCAGTTAGATTTAAGTAACCAATAGACCAACAAGGAGATGCCATGTATCAGCGGGCCCAACGAATCACGAGAAAAGGAGGGCCGCAGGAGATCAAGTTTTGTGATCGTCGGATTGGAAAAGGATCGACGACAGGCGCCATCTCGCCATGGTGAAGCTGCCAATTTTTTAGCATAGTGACTTGGCACCCTTGCACCATGTGTCCTCATGGGTCCAATTTCTGAGGTGCAGTAAGTAGGATGGTTGGCGGTTGGCGGTCATTGCGATCGTCACAGTCAACGTGGCAGTTGTAGACACCTAAAAACCTTTAGAAAATAAAGTATTTTTATTTTCTAAAAAAGTCCTGATGACATCATCATTTATTAATTAATTATTTATTTAATTAATTAATTAATTTTTATGCCATTAAATTCCTTTATCTTAATTAAAAATATTTAATTAAGGAATCCCTCCCAAAAATGTTTAAATCTTATTTAAACATTATTTCCTTATTTATTAATTATTTAATTAATAAATTGACCAAAAATCGTAAAATAAATAAAAAATTTATTTTTTGCCCAAAACTTGGCCAATTTCCTTAAGACCACTAACCTCTTCCAAAATCTTCTAATCCTTCTTTAATTTTAATTAAAGGCTAATCCCATCATTTCCTACCCCTAATCCCAACTCAAAATATTTAATTAAAGTTAAATATTAATCCTCATGTTTATTAAAAAAGTTTTAATAAATATCTCCTCAACCCAAACCCTTGAAATAAATAAAATTTTATTTATTTCCTAAAAATCTAATTTATCCTCACCCTAAGAAGTTCTAGACTCTTCTAGAAAGTCTTCATCCTCATCCTAGGAAATTCTAGACTATTCTAGAAAGTCTTTATCCTCATCCAAAGTCTAGACTCTTCTAGAAGATGTCTTTAAAACTAATCCTAATCCCCTCCTAACCTTGTCACATTCCCTAAACATGAGTTAAAACTTCCTAACCCAAGCCAAAGTTAACAAATATCTCCTCCTTCACCCATCCTCATTAAATGCCATCCACTTGCCTATCCCTAAGCTAATCCTAAACCATCCTAATCCATCCTCTAATCATTTGCACAAGCCTAAGCAAGCTTAAAACCTTCCTAATCAAGTCCAAGTCGAATTTCCTCTCATCACCCTCAAAATATCTCAACCATAAAACTTTATGAAGTCCACTAGGTCATAAATGACTCTTACAAGCTCTTTTATTGCTCTTACAAGTCATTATGAGGGTCTTTATGAAGATTTATTCCCTTGAGCCTCCTTTTTTGACTCATCCTTCCCCTTTTCTCCATCCTCTCACCATGTGACATGTGTCACTCCTTGATTTGCTATAAGGAAGCACAATCCATGTGCTCTCCTCTCATGCAATCTGAGCCCTCCATGAGCTTTTTCCCATCCTTACATCTTAGCCCTCAATCCCTCAAGCCTCTTGCCTATAAATTGGATCCTTCCCCTTTGCAAAATAACACAATCCATGAAGTAAATTTATAATGCTATTTTGAGATCCAAATCCATACTAAAGCCATCTATCCACACCAAAAATTCACAATCATCCATTGAAGCCTTTGGAAGCATATTGAGCATACATCCTATCTTTTTAGACAAAGCTACTCAACAAGAGAGCTTCTCATTGAGAGAGCCCATTAATGGCTCATATTTTCAATTGAGAGCTCATCTTAGTCTATCTTGAAGTTTATGAATTTTGTTTAGTTTGTAGAAGCTTTATTTAAATTTGGTTTCTATTAGTATACTAACATTGCTCATATACATTTTGGCACGCCCGGTGGGACCCCGCATGGGTCATCTTCATTAGCTTTTTTAGTCAAGTTTTGTATGTCATTTGCTGATTTTGGCTAATTTTTCTTGTTTTTGTGATTGGTAGGATTGTATAAATTGGTTTTGCAGGTCCACATGAGCATGAAGAAGACAAAGGAACTCATAGTCTATCTCATAGATTTGCAGATTTTTCAAGCTTATAGGTGGACAAAACACTTGGAATTCTTCTTCCTCTTCTTGTCTATATTCTTCTTATTCCATCTACTTCTTCTTCTTCTTCTTGTGGGAGATCTTGACCTTTTTTTTTAAGAAAGCAAAATCATACACACTTCTTTTTAGTGCTTAAAATGAACTCCCAAATCATACTTAAATCCATTGAAAAATTAAAAATTTGCAAAAAAGAAAAAATATTTTAACAAGTGAAACTAAACCAATATAATCATTTGAATCCTTGCAACATCAAGGTTTTAGATGCATTCATGCAAAATTAGGAACACTTCATTTTTGGGAATTTAAAAAGAACTTCAAGTTTCCATTTCAAAAGGTTCAAAATCAACACTAAGTGCACACTAAAGTTCTTTTAAAAAAACTCATGAAAACTAAGAGTCCTAAATGGTTGCAAAAATTGTCCTAAAAGCTTTGTTATTTGTTTCAAACAAATGTCTTGTTGCAAAATCTTGAATGTTTCTTAGGTTTTTCATGCATCAAAACAATCTAGGAATATCATTTTTGGGCTTAAAATATGCAAACTAGAACACAAAATCTTGAATGAAAACCAAATTCCAAAGAGTCATTTTCACTTTTGAGTCCAAAACAATCTTGAATGATCTAAGGTTAAAACAAAGCACTTCAAAGTTCTTAAAACAACACACAAAATCTCAATCTTGAATGCTCAAAGGAAAAAACTTGAATGTTTAATCACTTGGTCTTTGAATGTTTGCTTTAACTTTATCAAAATTCTTAAATGATCAAATCTCTAGATTAAATTGATCACACTTCAAGTTTGGGCACTAAAATTGGACAAATCTTGATGTGGAGGGCCTCCGGGTGCGCGCTTGAAATTGAATCTCACACACCTTTGTTTTGGGCTTAAAATAAAATCACACTCAATCTTGAATGCCTTAAAGAAAAATCAATCGATACTTGACGTGGAGGGCCTCTGGGCGCACGGGTTTACCTTCTTGTTGACCCTAACTCTTCTTCTTGTTCACATTCTTCGATCAATTTAATTTTTGTCGACGCTTCAAAGTTGGAATAAACATTGTATCTTAAACATGAGTTCTTGCAAAGTCTAGATCAGAAAACTTAAGCGTCAGTTGGTAAAAGAACAAGCGTGTTTTTTAGCCCAAGATCATCCAAGTCTTCTCTCCCCTTGTCATCTTTCGAGGCCATCTTGGGTGCATAAGATTAGGATCCAAAATCTTGTCTTAGCTTTTTAGGAGGCCTGCTTGGGGATTTCATCACCCCTTGGGACGACCTCAACTCCAGCGTTCCGGCAGAGTATAAAAATTGGGAGGTGAATCCAAAGACACCTATCTTGGAATCAAGATTTTGTCACTCGGGCTAAGCCTCAAGGAACTTTATACCCTTGAGAAGTGAAAGAGGAGAAGTGGGTTACCGCTCCTCTTGGCTGTGTGACATCTTTTTGGTTTCATCTACGGATTTGGGCCTCATGTACCTTGCATATATTGAGGACTCCCTAGCTAAGCCAAATTTCATCCTTGTAGAAAGCTTCCTAGGATGTTGGTGTATTTGACGTGCTTGCTCAAAACTTTTTTCTGCTTGTTTGTTCACTGCTTTTGAATGAATTTTTTCCAACTTTGGTCAAAATCCCAAAAAATCAAAAATCTCCCAGATCAAGGCATACTTAGCGTAGTCACTGCCTCATCAGAAAATCATCCAAGCTCCCCTGCTGCAACCAAATCTATCTATTTCCTTGCTTTAGAACAATCCCAAATCCAAAGTCTCTCCAAATCATCCCCCCCTAGCCAGCTAGAAACCCAATCCAAAATCACACCCAAGCCTTTAGAGAGTTGTTGTCATTTTTCTAGAATTTGCTATCCAATCAATCCGACCAATCCACCAGCCTCACCAAGGTTATCCCTTTGACAGAGCTTTGTCTGGGGTAATCTAGCTTTGTCACTTGTTATCCCTCATCACCTTGAGCTAAAGGTTGGGATCTTCAAGTGGTCAATCTCGTGTCATGCCCATAGGATCATTAGTCTATCCTTAAGTTGACACAATCTCTACCAATCCAGCGCATAGGAAAGCAAAACTCTCACTTTTTGACAGCATGCCCTTGAAGTCTTCCATCCACAGGAAAGCCAAAAATCTTCAGCCAATCCTCCTTAGGTCTGTCATGCAACTTTGACTCTCCCTAGGAAATCTTTCATCAGCCAATCCAAAATCTAAGCTTAATCCAAATCCAACCATGAGCTTCCGTGTTCATCCATATGCAAGACCCCATCCCCATCAAACTCATCATCAAAGCATGAAGTACCAATCCTATCATGATGTGTTTGCTCGCATTGTCCTTGCTCCTGCCACCTCCTATTCCAATGATGATGAAAATCTTGTTGACTATGACGGGTATATTGAAAGCCTTAGAAACATTCCCCCAAGCATCCCCCAAAATCCAAGAGTTATTCCAAACTATCTAGTCATGCCATCCTATATTCCAGCTTCCCCTCCATCACCCCATCAACCAAGCTTCCAATATTCCACCCCCATCACACTAGCTATTCATGTCAATCCACCTCCACCTTCGACACACGAGTCTCCAAGGAATCTCCTAGAGGAAATACAAGAAAAGTTGCCTCCAATAGTCAATAAGCCATGTCATCTAATCCAACCATGTGAAGTAGTCAGTGATGAAGCTTCCCCATCTATAATATCACCTCCATCTCCAATAGCTATCATCCCCATACCATCCATCAAATTGCTTAAAATCCTTCCACTTCCCGCAAGCATCAAAATCCCACCACCTATCAAATCCCTCCAAATCCTATCCAGATTGCCTCCAAGCATTTCCCAAATCTCTCGTAATGACCCTTATGCATCCATCTTCTACTCACCCATCTCCACTACTGAATCCCCCATCTATCCATCCATTGCCTTTGAAGAATCCATCCCTTCACCTCCTATCACACCATCCACTCCAAACCAATCCTATCAAGATCCTACCCAAAAGCATGTTGACATCCCCCAAAGCATAAATGAAGATATCATCGTACCATGTCTTCCATCCATAGTGCAGTCACCATCTCCTCCATATCCAAAACCTCAAGCCATATCTCCTCCACTACAAGATATCTTGTCATCCCACCAGCTACATCAAGATCCTATCCTTCCATCTCCCCCGCTCCATGCTTCCATCTTACCACCTATCCAAGCTATTCCACCATCTATAATCTACCCTCTTGGTTCACTTACATTCATCCACGGTGGCCCTCTCTTAGCAGAAGAATTAAGAACAACATCTCCCCATTGCAATACACCTAATAAATCACTTCTACCATTTTCTGCAAGCAAAAAGTTTCCTCAGCTTGTTCAAATGCTCAATCGATAGCATTATCAAGGTCAAGGTTTAGGACCACAAGAGCAAGGAATCAGAGAGCCTATTATTGCACAAAAAAATCTAGGATTTCATGGTCTTGGATATGTATCCAAAGGCTCACCATCTAAAGGTGTTGGTACACCACACCCCCAAACCAAGCCTATCTCCAAGCCCACCATGCCAGCCTCCCATCACTCCTTCAAGAAATCTTATGTCATCCCCCCTCCACCATCTTTGCAACCTAAAACAACCTACCATATCCCCCCTTCATCTGCTAAATCCATTTTGGGTCCCTATGTCCCAAAATCTACCATCCTCCATCCTCCTATCAGCCATCATTCAAATCCTATTCCATCCATTTCTATGCAAGATCAACAAAGGCACATATCAGGGCACGTCATCCATCATCATCCCCCTACATGCTCTTTCATATCCTCTCCATCTCACAAAGCTTCTCCTAACCATCTTCCCAAAGCTTACCACAACAATATGAATGCCAACTTCAAAATGCATAAAGCTAAAAATCCACATCTTAGGCAATCATATGTCTATTCTAAAAGACATACTCCAAAAAGGCAAAATCCAATCAAAGAATGTAAAACAATGCAAAAGCCTATGAAAAGAAAATCCAAAACCATGTGGATCCCCAAGAAAAAAGTTGAAACCCAATGCATAATGGCATCCACCATTGCTAATCTCCCATCCAGTGACTCATGTCCCCCATCTCCTAACTCCATCTTGGGTGCCTATATCCCCAACCATGCTTCCACAAATCCTCCATCATGCCGGCATCTACCATCTATCCCCCATATGCTCTTTTCACACCCGTTCCAACATGTGCCAATGTTGCTCTTGCAAGCATCCCCATCTCATGCTCCTTTCCAGCATTTTCATCCCTCCATCTCCTACCATCAATCCCATCTAATCCGATCTATTGTATAAATCACACATCGGGTGTACCAATAGCTAGCAACAAAATTGAACATTCCAATAGCCAGTGAAAAATCCCAAAAAAGACAAAATAGCTGAAGAAAGCCAAAATCATTCCAGCTAAGTCCAAAGTCAAAAAGTCAAAAAAGAAAAGAAAAATAAAGTGCCCACTGGTGAAAACTTGGCAATTCAAGCGCCTTGGACAAGTACCATGATGAAAACTTGGCAAACAAGCGTCATGCGTAATCCCTCCATCCCCAGCTTAGCCTATCACCCTCATGCTTTTGGTAATCTCTTGACATCCACCTCCATCTTCCAATCTATCCACCTATCCTCCATCCTCCAGCTTCCATCTCACACCATCCACTAATCTTATGCAGCTTCAGCCAATCATCTCAGCTATCATCCATCTCCCTAGCCCCTTCAGCTTTTTCCATCCTAGCTTCAATCCTATCACATCCATCATAAGACCTCCTTCCACATGTTATCTTCTGATTGGGGGCACTATATTCCTTGGAGATCTTGTCTTTTCCATCCTCCCTTTTCATTGGTATCTAGCTCTAGGCTATCCTCATGCAAACCCAATGTCATCTCTTTATATCCATCATAATCCTAGCTATCTACCATCCTATCCAGCCATCTCATCCTGTTCCTCTATCTATCCTTGGTCACAAAATCTCTCATCATCATTGGATGCATCTTGTCAAATCCATATCTTTTTTTATCACCTCATCCTTAGCTTCTGCCTCTTGCACCAAATTGAGCCATCCCGCTATCCTCTCATCCTGAGCTTTTTATCCATCTGTATCATACCTATCATTGGTCCATTAGCTTGTACCATATCTTGATTAGCCCACTTATAAATATCTTGGTCCGTCAGCCTGTACATCCTCTTTAACTTAGTACCATTGTATCTATCCAGCTTTCGTGTCATTTCATCCTTGATCAGCATCTTGTACACACCACACAGCTTGTTTAGCTATTTCAATGCATCCTTTAGCTAGATCTCCTGTCACCAAAGTGTTATCCTTCTTAGTTCAGCTTGCCAGACGCACCACTCATCCCGATCCACCAACTTAGGTGTTCTCCGATAGGTCCTTGCAGGATATAGCTTTCCTCAAGTCTAATCTTGGTCTGTTAGTACCTCGTCCTACCCATCTCGTTGGCAAACGGCATTGGCCTTGAACAAGGGTACAAACCTAAGTGACAATAGTTTTTGGCACGCCTGGTGGGACTCATATCAGAAGATTTCAAGTCTACTGGTGTCAAGAAGAAAGAATTCTAGAGAAAAATGCTGAAGAATTAGTGCGAGCTTTAGTTTTCAAGCCTTCAAGAGGCTGATTCTTCAAGTACTTGGTGACTCTAAACATCAAAAAAGTCTGGTTCCAGACCAAGCTTGCAGTGATTCATGCCCAAGACTAAAACAAGGGCGTCTTCTAGAGGTAAATTTCAATATCAAGAGCTTTCTCTTTCAAATCCTAGGAGAAGAAGGACTAGAACTTAATTATCACCAGTTAGGGGTAGAATAATAGTTGATATAGCTGTAAGATCTGTCTCTACTCCCCCTACTATTCAAACTCTACCTAGATTGCCATCAACACTCATCAATAGGACACTTGTTTATATGGCACAGCCAAGAGTTCATCCTTTTGCCACCTTGAATGGTGGAAGTCCTCTTCTATTAGCCCAAAGACATGATATACTAGTATCTGCACTAAAAAGTATACCTAATTTTACTGGTGAAACTTCTATTTCCCCTTTAGAGCATATCAAAGAGGTAGCGAATGTCTGCAATATTCATGGTATTATAGAAGACGATGTTGCTGTCAGACTTCTAGCCTCATCTTTAAAAGGAAAAGTATTACAGTGGTATAGAGGCTTAGGTCATGGTTCCATAACTTATTGGGATGGACTAGGAGCAGGATTATGCAAACATTTTGAGGATAAGAGTGACCATTTGTCACTATTGGAGCAGCTGACTACAATAAAAAGAGCCCCACATGAATGTATGACTAATTTTAATTACAGATTCCAAAATACATGGGATAGAATACCTACTATAGTGAAACCTACCCCTGGTAATGCCTTCTTGCATTAGCTTAGAGCTTTCAACAGTGACATTGCCACTCAATCCAAACTATGGGAGGAGATACATTACTGAATGCTTATGAGACAGCTATAAAAGCTGAGAACATCCTAATACAAGGAGGAAAGTTCGCTCCAAGGCCTCCTATGCCTTTCTTTCCTGATGTTCCCAACCACCAACCAGCGATAGCCCCCCTTTCTACAATTTCTACATCACAAGCCCTTACTCTAGTTCCCCAAGCTTCCACATCCTCAAACGGAATAGATGAACTCAAGGAAATGCTCCAAGGTCTAGTGCTAAATACAGATAAAAGAGAGAGGACTCTGGATAAAAAATTGCAAGATCAGGGGAAGGAGTTCAAGGACCAAGGGAAGAGATTAGAGGATAGTTTTTCTCTAATACAAAAAATGAGTAACAAGGTGGTGGCCTTAGAAAGGCAGCAAGCCCAAAGTGGCAAGCCTCCCCAATTACAATATCAGGCTCCAAGTGGTGGTAGGCCTCCTAATCATTGGAATAGCCCTTTTGATCAGAATAGGCAAAATAGTCATGCTACTGCTTCAAGCTCAAATCAAAATAGAGCTTTAGTTCCTCAAAATAACTTAGCCCAGGATCAAGACTTCTGTCCTTCATGTAACTATTCTTATACCTATTTCCTATGTTAGAAGGAAGAATCTTATTTGGCCCTAACTGTCCATGAGCCCGCAGTAAAGCAATCATACAAGGAAGATCATCCCAAGGAGGCCTCATATATTCAAAGGCAGGGTGATTGCTCTTTCATGACTCACCAGATGGAGGAGCATTGTAATGTAAACCAAGATTCCATTGCTCATAACACAAGAAGCAAGAAGAGAGTTATGGAACATACTACCCCCCTTTGTCCTAAACAGGCCTCAACTTCAAGTGTTACACCTCATACACAAACAAAAAATGAGCAGACAAACACTTCACAATAGCAAAGGCAAGGTCCAAGAAAGGAGGATGTAAGTGATCCCTATGTTGCTCCATCTCAGCCTCTCATGAGTACAGCTCCCAAAGTTTCTGCCAAAATTCCTAATGCACCCTTGAGTGTGGTAGAGAAAATGAAGAAAACCAATGTAAGCATTTCCATGTGGGATGCCGTTGCCACCATACCAATGCAGAAAAGGATGCTGCAGCAAGAATTGGAAAAGATTGAACCCAAATATCAGTCATCTACCATGGAGAGTGACACTAGTTTAGTACAACCAGCAAGTGATGTGGAGACAAATAAAAAGGTTAGACCTCCTCCATTCTATGTTTCTTTGATTATAGGGGGCAAATTAGTCCATAATTTCATGATAGATTCGAGGGCTAGTAGCTTAGTAATGCCTAGGTGTGTTGCTAATGCTTTAGGAATGAAATATGAGCCCATTATTAGGGATGTGTTACAACTAGATGGGAGTACTGTCAAAACCGTAGGCATCCTTAGGAATGTGGAAATGGCCCTACATGCATGCCCTGGTTGTACTCTGATTCAAGACATATCTAT
Organism: Cupressus sempervirens; assembly: GCA_028749045.1. Lineage (NCBI taxonomy): Eukaryota > Viridiplantae > Streptophyta > Pinopsida > Cupressales > Cupressaceae > Cupressus > Cupressus sempervirens. The sequence goes on along the minus strand of CM053792.1, from coordinate 757,602,521 downwards.
TGCTGAAGTCAAGCCCTATTTTGCCATCTATCTTTCAAGAGACTTCACTGCCCAAATAGGTGGATTCATATCTGCTAATTGGTCTTATATGTCATTTAAGACTAGATATGGGGCCAATGCTTCAATTAGAGAAAAACCTCAAGCCCTTCATCACACTGAACCCTACACCCCCAACTTCATTAATATGAATTACCCTATTCTAGAGATGGATGAAAATGACATAATAAATGAGCCTACCACCTCCATAGCAGAGATTCCTAATTTCTTCTTAGATGAGTGGGCAAATACATGTCAGTTTGAGCCTATGTCAAAAACTCTTGAGACAGGCCTTAGTACATATTGCATAATAGAGAAGGAGGCTCAAGTTCCTGATCTTCTTGGAGCTAATGATGACATAAGTGGAATATGGAGTATGTACTTTGATGGCTCAAGGAATAGAAATGGATCAGGGGCTGGTGTTATGTTGATCTCTCCTACACAAATAAGATACTACTTCTCTTTTAGGCTCCAATTCAGTTATACCAATAATGTGGCTGAGTATGAATCTTTTATCCAAGGTCTCCTACTTTCCCAAAAGACGGGAATTCAAGCCTTGAAAGTATATGGAGACAGTGAGTTGGTAGTGAACCAAGTGAGAAATCAGAATATCACCAAAAATGGCCTGCTCAAGTCTTACAAACACAGAGTCTAGGATTTTCTTGAGGGTTTCCAAGCATTTAATATCCAGAGCATTCCTAGGAAAGAAAAAAAATATGCTAATAGACTTGCAGTAGTTGGTGCATCTTATGATGTGCCAGGGAATCTTGAGGAAGAGAAGAAGCAAAAAATAAAGGTGGTAGTAAGGCCTGTTGTTCCTGATAATAATACTCATTGGCAAGTGTTTGAGTCTAATGAGCAGATTGTGAGTTTCTTGCAGAATGAAGCAGAATTTTTAGAAAGAAATCAGTCAAGACTACAAGATTAGTATGGTGATCAGATCATTCACCTCAGTTCCAACAAGTTGCCCAAGGGTCTCATTACCTTGGAGAGTGTCTTTAATCCTGATGATCAGACAAGAGGCAAAGGAATGAATCTAGCTGCAGAAAAAGATGATCATGCCCCAGTTACAATTGCTGATGGAAAATCTCTTAACATGGGGAAGGTATGTTATGAAGTGGAGCAAGAAAATTTCATTCATCTATGTCAAGAATTTAATGATGTGTTTTCTTGGACATATGATGACTTAAAGGGGTTTGACCCTAGTTTGTTTCAGCATACCATAGATTTAGTTGATAGGGTCAAACCAGTAAGACAAAGACAGAGGCCAGTGAATCCCAAGATTGAACCTTTAATGAGGAAGGAACTATCCAAGTTGATTGAAGCTAACATAATTTTCCCTATCAAACACTCATCATGGGTAGCTAACCTTGTCCCTGTAAGGAAGAAGAATGGAGAAATCAGATTATGTGTGGACTTTAGGGATCTTAATCAGGCTTCCCTTAAAGATCACCATCCTCTCCCTTCTATGGAGCAAATTCTGTCCAAGGTCAGTGGGTCAAGGAGGTTCTCTTTTCTTGATGGATTTTCTGGTTATAACCAAGTGTGGGTTAAAGGATCTGACAGATATAAGACATCATTTACTACTAAATTGGGCACCTATGCTTATTGCAAGATGCCATTTGGACTAACAAATGCAGGTGCCACATTCCAAAAGGCAATGGAGGTGGCTTTCAAAAGATTAATTGACAAGTTTGTCTTAGTATACCTTGATGATATAACTGTATATTCCAAGAATGTAGAAGATCATCTTGATCATTTGAGATAGGTATTTCTAAGATGTATAGAGTTTGGGGTTTCCCTCAACTCATCCAAGTGTGTCTTTGCTACAAACCAAGGAAAATTACTAGGACACATTGTATCTAACGACGGATTGACCAGTGATCTAGAAAGAAAAAAAGCAATACTTGCCCTTCCTCTTCCTAAACACAAGAAGGGGCTGCAAAGTTTCCTTGGTAGGATAAATTTTGTAAGAAGGTTTATTCCTAATCTTGCCATCATGGTGAAACCCCTTACAACCATGCTTAAGAAAGATATGGTCTTCTCATGGACCAAGGAGGGGAAGGAGAGTTTTGAAGAAATCAAGGCAGCTATAGCCTCAGCCCCCACTCTCATGAACCCAAATTTTGAGAAAGATTTCGTCCTCTACACTTTAGGTAGTGAGTCAAGTATTTCTGCTGTCTTGACTCAGACAAATGACAAAAATGAGGAGCAGCCCATAGCCTTCTTTAGTGAAGGACCCAAGGAATATGAAGATAAGTATAGCTTTGTTGAGAAGCAATCCCTTGCAGTCATTAGAGCCTTGAAGAAATTTAGACACCTCTTATCCCACAATAGGATCCATTTTTTGGTGCCCCATGCGAGTGTAAAAGACTTCCTGTTAAGTAAGGACATCAGTGAAAAGAGAGCTGGATGGATCACTAGGGTAATGGAATATGATGTTGATATTCAAATTACCAAATTGGTAAGAAGGAAAGGATTATGCAAAGAAATGTTATCAGGTTAGGATTCAGATGAAGGGACTACTATGGTAATTGCAGAGCAGCAGGAGGAAAGAAATGTTAATGCCCCAAAGAGCTAGATGGATGACATGAGGAACTTTTTATTAGGGAATGGATACCCTCAGGGATTGGACAGAGCTAAAAGAAGACAATATAGGCTGCAGTTCATTCCCTATGTTGTGATTGATGATATCCTATTCAGGAGGGATTTTAATTGGACCCTGTTGAGATGTATTGAAGAGGACCAGGTTGAGAGGATGATTAAAGAACTTCATGATGGCCTTGATGGTGGCCACTTCTCTGCAAGAACAACCACCATGAAGATCATGAGGGTTGGATATTATTGGCCATCTCTGTTCTATGATTGTTATAGGTATGTGAGAAAATGTGAGAAATGTGCTTTTTTTTTAGGCAAATAGAGACTTGCAACTCTTCCTCTTCATCCTATTCAGGTGGATCAGCCCTTCACCCAGTGGGGGTTGGATTTTATAGGCCCCATTAATCCTCCATCTAGTGCAGGTCATAAATGGATCTTGGCTACTGCCGATTATTTCACTAGGTGGACAGAGGCAGTTGCCTTGAAGGATGCTACAAAGCCATCAGTTGTTGAATTCCTTGATGGAATTGTATCTAGGTTTGGTGCTCCTTCTACTATCATCTCAGATAATGCCAAATCTTTTTTTGGAACCTAGATTTGTGCATGGGCAATGAGTCACAATATCTATTTGAGCACATCATCAAATTACTATCCTCAAGGTAATGGTTTGGCTGAATCCTCCAATAAGAATCTGATCAGAATCATAAGGAGAATGATAGAAGACAATCAAAGGGTCTGGCATAAAAAATTAAGGACTGCTCTGTGGGCTGATAGGATAACACCCAAGAGATCTATTAGGAATTCACCTTTTGTGTTGGTATATGGTAGGGAGGCCAGACTTCCAATCTCGTTGGAATTCCCATCCTTGGAGTTGGCTCATCAGCTGGAATTGGTTGAAAATAGTTCCATGTCAGTGAGAATGGCAGAGTTGATTGAACTGGAAGAAAAGAGAAACAAAGCTATGCAAATCCTGGAGATACACAAGCAGTAGATGAAGAAGAGTTTTGATAAAAAGGCAAGGGCTAGAATCTTCAGAGAAGGAGATTTAGTTCTCAAGTGGGACTTAGACAGAGCAAAACTAGGAAGGCACTCCAAATTTGATCCATTATGGAGTGGCCCTTATCTGATCTCCAGTTGCAAACAAGCCAATACGTTCCATCTAAGTAGGCCAAATGGTGAAATTCTGCCCATTCCAGTTAATGGGATTCATCTGAAGCCCTGTTTCTGAAGGTTGTGAATCCATGTACATAGTTAGTTTAGTTGCTTCCTGTTTGTTCCTATTTTGCAATAAGTGCGCGTGCACATGGCTCACTTCTTGAGTCACCAGTTCGCGAAGTTTTGACAAGTCTCAGGTTGCTGAGGAGGTTCTGTTTTTGTTTCCAAGTCGCAGAGACAGAGCCAGAGTTTCAAGGGTTTTCAATGTTTTGATTTCCTCATTAAGGGTTAGGGTTTCTTGCAGCTCTCAGTTTTGTACCTTCCGGTCCTCTTTTCTGACTCTATGGCCCAATGGATCATTCTCAGGCACTGGTCATGCATTGAGCAGGATCATGCCCCCTGTGAGTCGCCAAAAGTGTTACCTCTGGTTTTACCGCCAAGGATTTAAATTTGAATGCATGGCTCGTGCAATGGTTAGTCTCGAATTAGTATTCTAATGCTACGACCCACGAGATTTTGGTCGTCAGATCTAAGTGGTACCGACGGTTGGCGCCATTGCGCTATAAAGGAAATGCATGATATTTATGATAGCGCGATGATGCCCTGTCGACACGTTGCAGGGGTGGGTCCAGCATTTTGCAGGCCAAAAAAGGTTCTTTGACGCCCTTGGCGCTATGTTGCTATCGCATATTGGCCAAAAAATCTCCATAGCAACATAGCACCCGACGGAAATATTCACAACGGCAAGTTTCAACAACCGGCAGAATCAGGTGTCATGGTGACAAATCAAAAGGAACCACGTGTGCCAGGTCAGAGTTTCTGTCAGTACGGCTAACATAGTCGAGGTTTATGAATTCCACCGTTAGATTAGCTCGGATCAATGGTAAGCACCATTGCGCTATGGAGGAGTTGCGCGAAGGTTATGATGGTGACATAGCACCTCAGTGACACGTGTCAGGTGGGACCATGTTGCAAGGTGATGCCAGGTGTATCGACATGGAGGGTGGAAGCACGAGGTACGATGAGTCCTCACAATCGTCGGATTGGGTCGCATCAACGGATGGTGCCATCTCGCTATGGTGGAGATGCACAAATTTTATCATGGTGACATAGCGACCATCCGCCACATGGATCGACATGGGCTAGGTCTCACCAAGGATTTCCAGGTGTCATTCAGAGTCCGGTCGCAAATCGCAAAGTACAGCAGGTCAGAAGTTTCACAGCGGTGGGCAAACAAGTTTCACGGCCCATTGGTTTCAAAAATTGGCGAGGCACCATGGTGCCAACAGAAAACCAATGCATTTTTTGATGGTGACATAGCACCCAAATGAAAAGTTCACCGTGGCGAGGAATGATCACATGGATGGGTCCCAGCGGGTACCTTGCAAGCACAGTCGACGTGGCGAATTGGATGGGGACGCGTATAAATCTCAGGGTATTGGGTTACCAGCTGGTGTTTCGTCAAACCAAATAGGGAAGTTCCATGTGTATGAGTCAGTGCACAGCATATAGCGGGCCTAGTAGTCTCAGAAGGAATGGCGAGTCTTCACGATCGTCAGATCCACAGGGATCTACAACTGGCATTGTCTCGCTATTGAGAACTGCCTGGGAGTTAACATCGGCGACATAGCACCCATGTGCCACGTGTCTTGGCGGGGCCACATTTCATGCCGTTAGTGTAGTTAGATTTAAGTAACCAATAGACCAACGAGGAGACACCACATATCAGCGGGCCCAGTGAATCACGAGAAAAGGAGGGTCGCAGAAGATCAAGTTTTGTGACTGTCAGATTGGAAAAGGATCGGCGGCAGGTGCCATCTCGCCATGGTGAAGCTGCCAATTTTTTAGCATAGCGACTTGGTGCCCTTGCGCCAGGTGTCCTCATGGGCCCAGTTTTTGAGGCGTAGTAAGTAGGACAGTTGGCAGTTGGTAGTCATTGCGATCGTCATAGTCGACATGGCGGTTAACGTGAGGTTATGGCAAGATGATGAAAGGTGGCGCAGTCAAGTTGAAACCCTTAGGCACTATGGCGCTATCAAGATCTTTGAAGAATTTTTTGATAGTGACATAGTGCCCAGTCGCATGAAAAGGGTGGTAAGCGCCCAGTCAAATGTAAAGGGACTACCAAGGTGGCAAGATCAAAGGTGTGATTGGTTTGCATGGCCCAGTTGGCTCGTCGAGCTTGTTGACTGATTGATTCGATGGATGCACGAATCATGAATGATGAGAAATCAGGGTTTTGCCACAAATCTGATGGTGGGATTAATTGCCACCAACTCAGAATGAATGCCAAGCACAGGAAGACACTCCATCCATCTAGTCGATCCATCTACCATGTCAGGGAATGTTGTGGCATCGTTCCTATCTTCTCCAGATTCTTTCTCAGAGGGATATCAGATTTCTTGGTATGCAGGCCATGTTCAATCATATCTTTGATTGGATTCTCAGGATGGAAAGTTAATGCCAGTAGGTGAGAAGTAAATGTAATGCAGAAATCTTTAGTTATGCCTAATCTATAAAGGCAATTTGGTGATCTATTCTTAGGGGTCGACTCTTCCTGATTTTCTCGGCTACTGCTTGCAGACTTGCAGTGTAAAAATCCCTTTGTCTCCGAGCTAGATAAGCATCCTATATCATCTCTTTCAGCCATCAATGTGTATGTGTATCATTTTGCCTCTCATTGATGTATTGTTGAGATCAGTGGTCTACATACTATATCTATCTTTGGCCTATTGAATAATCTACAACTGAAATCTTCTATTCCTAGTGTTATTCAGTTAGTTTCCTGATTTGTATGTGGTTGTTGATCGATATAAGTCTGAATGAATGTATGAGTTTGGATGCTACCCTAGTTTTGTAGTGCATATATGGGCAGAAATGAGTCTGAACACTCTGTTTTGGTGCATCACCGCCTTAGATTAGACTAGGTAGATTTTCTTTAGTGCTCTCTTTCTCCCTTTTCCTTCTGAGAATAGATAAGTGCACCTTGACAGTAAGAGGAAGCCAGCCTTCTCTGGAGACTCAACCTCATAGTTCAAGTCCCACAGCTTGGAGGTTGTTTCCATGTTTCACTAGGTTGTCCTCGCGCATAGGCCTTGGACAAGGGTGCAAACCTAAGTGACAACAATTCCTAAATATCCTAAGAGCATCAATTCAAGATGAGATCAGCTATGTTAAGATGGATGGTGTGGAAGAGGTGTACCAATTTTCTTTTAAAGTTGAAGAAATATTTTCAAAGAGACCTGATCAAAGGCAGAGAGGAAGAGATGGCAGATTTCAAAGAAGTAGAGGTAGAACCTATGGAGAAAGTAGTAGATCTGATGACACAATGCAAGATAAATGATGGAAAGTTGAACCTAGTAAAAGAGGTAATTACTCTAGAGGTAGCTATATTGGTTACTCTAGGAATAATAATAGTGGAAAAAGAGAAGAGGGATCTTGGTTTAGATGCACTTGTTACAAATATGGTGAAGGATATATGGCCTTTGAATGTACTAACTCTGGAAAGAAGATTGGACGTAATAGCCTAAATACTTTGTCTTGTGAAAAAGTTGGTGAAACACCTAATGAAACTGAAAATGGTGAGAACCTGATGTTAAGAAGGATCTTGTGGAATGAAGAAGATATTCAGGAACATATTTTGAGATGAAGTTTGTTCAAAACTAGACGTAAGATCGCTAGAAAATGTTGTAAAGTAATCATTGATAGTAGAAGTTCATATAATTTGGCATCCGAAGAGTTTGTTAAAAAATTATAGTTGTAGAGATTAAGGCATACCAAGCCTTACCACATTGCTTGGATCCATAAGGAGCATAAATTACTTATAAGTGAACAATGCCTTGTCAAATTCAAAATTGGAGATTACTAGGATGAAGTCTTGTGTGATATTATGCTATGGATTGTTGTCATATTCTTTTGGGTAGACCTTGGCAGTATGATAGAAAATATTTGCATGATGGTAGATTGAATTAGTATACTATTTGGTGGAAGGAAATAAACAAACATTATTTCTTTGGTAGAAAAGTTTGATGAAAGTTATTGTACTACAGTTAGAGTATGTTTGGTAGAGGGTAATAATTTTGCAAAAGAAATGAAAGAACATAATGTTTGTTATGCTTTGATTACTAGAAAGATTGAGAAACAAGCTAAATTCGAACATGCACTTGAGATTGAACCTTTGTTGACTAAATTTCAAGACATCATTTCTAATAATGTACTTTATGGTTTTCCTCCAATGAGAAGTATATGTCATTATATGGTTTTGATACCTTGAGCTAGTTTTCCTAATAAAGCACCACACACGTTGACACCTAATGAAAAGATTGAGCTGAATAGACAAGTGCAAGAATTGATCGAGAAAGGTTTGATCAGAGAAAGTTTGTGTCCTTGTGTAGTACCTATTGTGTTAGCACCTAAAAAGAATGTAGAATAGAGAATGTGCACTAATTCTAGAGCTACAAACAAGATAATAGTGAAGTATAGATTTCCATTACCTAGGATGGATGACATAATGTATAGTTTTAGTGGAGAAAATTATTTTATAAAGACTAATTAGAAAAGTGGTAATCATAAGTTTAGAATCAGAGAAGGAGATGAATGGAAAGCTACTTTTAAGACTAATGAAGAAGTGTATGAATTGTTGGTTATGACCTTTGGTTTGACTAATGCACCTCGTAGTTTCATGATATTGATGAATGATGTTGTAAGGAAATCTTTAACAAAAATTTTTATTGTATATCTTGATGACATTTTGATATTTAGTAAAATTATGGAAGAACATCTTGAGCATATCAGATAAGTATTGCATAAATTGAAGGAAGAAAAGTTGCTAATTAATTTAAAGAAATGTTCATTCGTGAAGGAAGAAATTGTATACCTTGGTTTTTTAATTTCAGCTAATGGGCTAAAGATAGGCCCAAAAAAGGTGAGAGTTATTCTTGATTGGCCTACACCAAAGAATTTTGGAGAGGTAAGATCATTTCATAGATTGGCAAGTTTTTATCTACGAAGTTTATTAGAAATTTCAATTCTATTTGTAATGCTATGACTAAAATTATGAGAGGAGATAAAAAAAAGATTTCAAATGGACACATGGAGCACAAAGGAGTTTTGAAACATCGAAACAAAAGATTGCAGAATTGCCTACACTTGCTTTGCCTAATCTTAGTAAAGCTTTTCAAGTTGAATGTAATGCTAGTGGAAGTACAATTGGAGCTATTTTGAGTCAAGAAGGAAAATTAGTAGCTTTCTTTAGTGAGAAGTTGAATGATGCTAGGAGAAAATATTCAATTTATGATCATGAATTCTATGCTATTGTTCAAGCTTTGAAGAAATGTAGATATCATTTGATGCCTAAAGATTTTTTGTTGTATACTAACCAAAGATCTACAGTATTTGGGAAGTCGCCATAATTTGAATCATAAATATATGAAGTGGGTTGAGTTTTTGTAGAATTAGTATTTTCATTGAAGCATAAAAGTGGATAGTGGAATAAAGTTGTTGATGCCTTGAGCGAAAAAAGGAATTTGCTAATAGAGATGAGAGTTGAGGTACTTGGTTTTGATGATTTGAAGCATTTATATTTCACTAATCTTGATTTTGTAGAACCTTGGAAACCTTGTAAATAATAAATAGTGAGTGATAAGTGGGTTGATTATTCTATTTAGGAAGATATGTTGTTTAAAGGAATTCAGTTAAGTATACCTAGAGGATCTATGAGAGAAGACAAAATGAAGGAGAAACATGGTGGTGGACTTGCTGGACATTTTGGGATCAATAAGATAGTGAAACTAATTTCAGTTAGATATTTTTGGCCACAAATTAGAAGGATGTGTAGAAAATGGTAAGAATTTAAAAAATTTGTCAAATAACAAAAGAATGAAGTCAAAATTTGGGATTGTATTCACCTTTTCCTATACCTCATAAGCCTTGGGAAGATATTAGTATGGACTTTGTTCTTGGATTACCTAGAACTTAGAGGGGTAATGATTCTACCTTTATTATGGTTGAATTTTTTTTAAAGATTGCTCATTTCGTACTTTGTAAGAAAACATCTGATGTATTATGTGTAGCTGATTTATTCTTCAAAGATGTGGTAAGATTGCATGGTTTTCCTAAATCTATTGTTTTAGATAGAGATACAAAGTTTACTAGTTATTTTTGGAAGACACATTGGAAGGAGCTGAATATAGAGTTCAAGTTTAGTTCTACATTTCATCCTCAAATAGATGGACAAACTGAAGTTGTGAACACAAGTTTGGGTAACTTGTTGAGATGTTTGGTTGGAGATGAAACTGCTAATTGGGATTTAGTTTTGGCACAAGAAGAGTTTGCATATAATAATTATGTAAATAGAATTACCAATAAAACATCACTTAAGATTGTTACCAGATTTCATACTAAGGGAACTGTAGAATTGAGAAACTTGAGAATGGAAACAAATAAGAGTGCTGAGGCTGAAATATTTGGTGATTTCATGAAAAAAATATTTTAGTAAGTCACAGCTAACTTAAGAAATAGTAATCTAGTATATATGGAATGAGTGGATCAGAAAAGAAGACATAAATCTTTTGAAGTTGGAGATGAAGTAATGGTTTACTTGAGGAAGAATAGATTTGTAGTTGGAACTTACACCAAGCTGAAAATGAAGAAGTTTGGGCCTTGTAAAATTTTAAACAAGTTTGAAAGTGGTAATGCTGACGGGGACACGACCCAAGAATAGGATGGAACCAACAGAAAGGGAAAATTATATTAACTGAGAAAATAAGCTAGCACAAATAGTGCAGAGAAAATAATCTTCAAACATACCCTAAGGCTTACAATAGCATAAATTTGGAGATAATTTCTCCTTTTAGGACCTCCTCTCAAACTCCACTCTGAACTGCCTTTTACAATGCCAAAAATATCCTTAAATAGACCCCGGAGGGTTAAGGACTAGGAGTAAATTCTAGAAAGTGCTAGTAGGCATCCACCGACCAAATAGAAGGTTCTGGAAGCTGCGTTAGAAGTCGGTGCAAATCTAGAAGAATCCAAAAATGGTAATCGAACTTCCGGGAGGCATAACTTTTGAACCGTAGCTCCGATTGATGAACCATTTACATTTTCGGAAAGCTCTCGAAGTATAGCCCTATGGACAAGCTTTTCTCATCCCTGATTTTTTGGCCCTTTTTGAGGTCATTTAATGCCCCTAACCTGACTTCGAAGCATTCTTAGGGGGTCTCCAAAACTAGAAAAACTGCAATAACTTTCAAACCGTGGGGCCTTTTGACCTGATTCTTTTTCTAGAATGCTCTAAATCACAATTATATTCATCTAGCCAATTCACACCTTCTAGGTCACCAAAATGATGGCCAAATTGCATGCTCCTATTTTTTTGGGATTTTCAAAGACACTGATAGTTGAACTGTGAGAGATGGAACCTTTTTTTTGACCCAAATGGGTATCCAAAAATGTAAACACATGAAACAGAAACTAAGTCTATGTAAATTTTTTTGGGTGACATAGTATTGCCCTTATACCTCTGGATGCTCCTGCATCAAATGCTTTTGAGACTGAATTGTTGGAGGATATGAATATTTGACCTATATTCAATATTATAGACATATATGAGTACCATGAATTAGATGATGAAGCAGCTGATAAATTAGATTATCCTAAGAAGCAAGATGAAGGCATTGAAAGATTTTTGGATACCAGGATAAGCAAAAGCACTAGAGGAAAAGATTTTTTGGAATACCTTGTTTAGTGGAAGAAAAAACTAGTTCAAGATAGTTCATGGACAACTCAAGCTGAAGTGGACATGTTTGATCCCACTAGGGTCATAATAAATTCTTGATGACAATATTTGTTCTTATTAATCTTGGGTGTCTAATGTTGGAGCATCTTGAAGCTTTAAGGAATCTTGCATAAAATAATAATAAATGTTTTCATGAACCTTATGGTTTGTGAGGTTAATGATGAGTTTGAGATATTTTTTTGAACCTTATCCTATGTGCACATAAATATTGGATAGATCATGTTGAAGTTAGAGCCATTTTCCTCAAGTGTCAATTTTTGGCCAGTTTTCATGAAATGTTTGGAGTTTATCATTTTGTGTGATTTTGTATAATAAAATGGGATCTTTCTAAGTTAGGCACATGCTATTAGGTCATATGTGGACCTAAATATAACTTAGTATCAAGTTTTGTTGATAATTTCCATAGTTTTGGTTTATTCTTCCAAGGTGGACCTATAATGTAACTAAATGCTTGACTAGCCTACTTGTGGCTTAGCTAGCTATATAAGGAGCTTGGACTGATGTAGAAATAATAATTAGATAATGGGAGATCATTATCTAGATAGATCATTAGAATATCCTGGAGAAGAAGGTAGGATGCACGCTTAGACTTGATTTCATAATTCATTATATATGGTGCAACCTAGAAGGTCTCACAGTTGAACATGTTTGGATTTCTTTTATGAAAGTTATTTGATCACATCAGTATGGTTACGTGGAAAATGGTCTCTTTTTATCTTTTCTCATTTAATTTTTATGTTACTTTTGTGCATAAATCTAAGCAAGGGATGTTTGCAGGTTTAAGTTGTCCAATCTTTCCTCTTGAATCTGCCTATCCCTCCATCAAAATTTTGTGAAGGTATTCATTCACAAATTATGAGCTCGATCCCTTCGCCCCTTAAAGTCACTAAATTGGACTAAAGTTCATCCACTTCCACCAAAACCTAGAGTGATAGAGAGCTTGTTGCAATTGCTAGGAAGATACAAATGGAAAAAAATGCAGTCATGGATGTTGAAAGCACTAGTACTAATTCTAGGAAGGGTATTGATAGTTTAACAATAGATTGAGAGAAAAAAATCCCTTGACTAATCTTGGATTGAAAAAACCTAATAATTATGAATTAGCTAACAATTCTAGGATGAAGTATGGCCCTAGACCTAAAAGGAAAGCCATGAGGAGGAAGTATGGGGAACATGAAGAGGAGGAGACTAAATAAAAGGTAAGAATGAGGAAGTTGGGGGCGGGGGGAGCTAGATATCCCTTTCCCCTCTCGGGTGTCTGATACTTTTGAAATGTAGACCTTACCTTAAATTCTAGGAAAGGTGGGGTTATGGATGAGTAGGGCATAGTTACTTCACTTCTTAGGATTGTGAATTTGAGTAGATGGAGCCACGGGGGGGGGGGGGGGGGGGGTGGTTTGTCTTTGTGAGAGATGATGGTCAAAAGGGAAAGAACACAGTGAGGTCATAATCATGAGGAGGAGGGAACTATGGGGAAAATTGACAAAGCTCAAGTTAATCCAAATATTGCTAAGTTGGAGGAATCTATCACTATCTTGATAGAAAATAATGAGGACCTTGAAGATAAATTTTTTATGGTTGCTAATTTCTTGGTGTAGATTATGCATTCGGTGGCTACTATAATTTACCTCAAGCATACAAACAAGAGGAGACTATTGATGCCAAGGATGCGGAGATGACTTGCTCATTGTACAATTTCTTGATGAATGCTTGGTTATGCCTACTTTAGGAAAACCCAATAAATTAGAGTAAGGAGAGTTAGCTCCTACTCTTGTGTTTTCATTTTTGTCTTTTTCTATGATAATTAGTTTCTTTATTGCCCATGAGGCTTTTTTTGTTAATATCTTTTAAACTAGTTTAATGTCGAATTTGAATTATTGGGCTAAGTAAATATATAATGCTGACATTCCCATTGTTAATACTAGTAAGTAGTTTTAGAAACATTCTAGTTCGGTGGTTTTTAATATTAAGGAAGGGATTGGTTAATCACATGATGATGACTCTCAAGTGATTTATAGTCTAGGTTTTTGCTTTATGTTCTAGACCAACTCCTATTTTGACTGCCTTTTAATATAAAAACATAAAAAATGATTTTATTTCAAACAAGAAGAAATTAATTTTGAAATGCATGAACATTTATAGGAATATAATTTTTTAATTAAATTAAATTATTTATCTATACAACATATTTATGCTATAGACTATAGAATAAAGGTTTGGACTAGTGAATCATGTTTAGAGTCTAAACAAAATTAGGCTTGGCTTTCATTTTGTTTAGGATTTAATTCAAGTTTGAGTTGTAGTTAAAAAAATTTAATATTTAACCATAGTTAGGGTTAGGGTTCAATTATTCATAAGATTTTATTAGAGTTTGTGTTCAACTAGAGTTAGAGATATGATCAATTAGGTCTAGAGTTACTCTTAGGATCAAGGTTCAATTAATTAGTGCGTATTGTTAGTTGCAACGAAATCTATTGATATGGAAACTTTGCTTTCAAATAATATTTCTCAATATACTTTACACATTAAAAAAATATGAGCATGCTATTTTATTCACGAGGCCGAACTCTATTCTCATTTTTAATATAAGCTAAGTCAAAATTATTAAGAAAACAATTTTAGTTCTTAACTTTTCAAATTAGTAATTATAAGTTAATAAAACTTTATTATTAATTATAAGTAATTTTAAAAATGGAACATGTAAATTAATAAAGAAGACATAATAAAAATTTTATTGAATACATCATCCACAAATGTGAAGGAATTCACAAGAATTGTCATAAATTTTATGATAATGAATCAATGAATTAAATATTAATTTTATGAAAGAGCATAATTATAAATTTGTATTAATTATATTAATTAAAAATAAAACAAGAGTTACAATAAGATTCTCTAGACTTAATAAATAATAATAGTTTAATAAATTAGAATAGTACTTATTAAAAATAAATTTATTTTTTATTTTTCTAAAAGAGAGAAATATTTAAATGTAATTAGTTGAAATAAAAAGTAATAATTATAGTTCAATAAAAGTGATTGAAATATTAAATAAACTTTTACAAATTTAATTATTCATGGATTATAAACTATTAAAATTTATTTTTATAAACAACTAATAAAAACTAATTTTAAATATAATAAGAAATAAAAGAAATTCAAAAATTTAAAAATGATCAAATATCAATATTAATATGAGAAATTAGAAAAAGAGCTAAAAAATATGGCGCTCTGCTTTTCTTTTGTGAACAGATCGAATGCTTATCTACCCGCAAAACCTCAAAAAAAATTCTTGCAAAAACAAGAAAACACAAGAAGAGTCAGGCCGATTTGGCAGCAGAAGAAGCCACAAAATACATACGATTAAAGATATTCAGTAAGCACAAAAAATAGATTTGATATTCTTAAAAAAGATGTAGAGGATCCCTGCAGCTAGAGATGGGGGAAAAGTAATAAAAAATAGGAGATTCATGCCCAAAACCCTCCATCGCAAAATTCTTCGATCACCTCTGAGGTATTCAAAAATGCAATTTACCAAATATTTACAGTGGAACAATTGGATAATCAAATTTGTTTTTTTAATTTTACAAAATATGTTCATCCGGAGATAAACAAAGTTAAGGATCCAGAGCAAGAGCAACCAATTTCACCTCAGGCTAGAATTTATTTGCCCTATGCTATTTCTCCAAGATCCTACATTCCCCCTCATCGTAGAATACAAAATTCTTGTCATCCTGTGAACCCTAGCCCTTCTTCCGAGTCATCTTTGAGCTATGCACAAGATGAACCAACCAAAATTTCAAGCATACCTATCGAATCATCTTGCGACAAATGCTTAAAGAAAGGCATTTTGCTATATGGAATGGTCCATAGGATGAATTCCCTCTGTTGCTTGACTGGTTGGAGGAGTCATGCGAGAACCAGGTAAGTATTTCCACTTTTTTGGATAACATACTTTTTTTTGCAATGTTTGGATGAATCTATCAAAAAAGAGTTCTTATTATGGTTTGAAGGTTTTTTTAATGGTCATTGTGTAAAATTTATAGATTGGTCACAAAATTTTAAATTAGAAAATTTAGACTGTAAGTTGCCCTCTTGGTTTGTCCTGCCATCCCTTCCGCCAAAGCTTTGTCACGAAGATATTATTAAAGCCATAGGGTCAGAGGTAGGAGAGGTCAGAGGCATTGATGCTTCTTTCTACTATTGTAATAGTGTCAAAGTGTTAATTTGTGTAAAGTTTAATCATCCTTTGGAATTCAAAAAAAAAATTATAACTAGCAAAACTTTGTATGATATCAAGTTTCAGACATATAAAAAAAGAATAGTTGACATTTTAAGATTTGATGATTCACATAAAATCATGCCCAAAATCCTCCCCCTTACCTCAGATATCAGTAGTCAACTTTCTTGGTTGAGAGATATGAAGAACAAAATATAGAAAGATCATATTTTTCAAACAGAATTCCAGAAGCAGGAAGAAAGGACAGTACATAAAGGCTCAGACAAGGCTGTACCTAATGACAGAAGGCTTAAATCGATTATAGTATCCATCCCTGAAAGGGACTCGGATCTAGGATTAGAAGGAAATCGTTCTAAGAGACAGAAAGGAAAAAAGAAAAAGGATATGGTGGAACATAACAAGGAGAATTGTAAGTCTAATCCCCCAATAGAATAGTTGGTAGCTAGAGACAAAGAACTCCCAAAAAAGAGTGCAACAATGTCCACTAAAACCATAAACCAAGATCTAGAACAAGACATAGCAAAACAAGAGGCCGTTACAGAGTACAAAGGAAGAAGTAATATGGAAGATGGGAATGAAGAGAATCAATGGGAAATAGAAACTATAAAGGGGTCTTCTTTATACATATATCAAAAGGAACTTGAATAAAATAAGGAAAAGGAATGACATGAAGAGATACAAAATAGTACTACAGGATCAATGAAGATACCAGAGATTGAAGAAGCTGAAAATAATATGCTTTTTTCTTCACCCAAGGGTTGGACTGAAAAAGTAGTTCTAGGATCAAAAGAACAGGAAGTTCAGTAAAGGAATACTGAAAGAACCCCCAAAGTAGAATCAACCACTCTAATACTTGATGGTACCAGAAGAACTTCAAAATTTTGGCAAACTCCAGGTGGGCAACCCTCGTCGCCTTTCAGCCCAATCGAGATTCAGTCACAAACATGGACTAATGGCAAGAGTCCACAAGCTTCAATTGTAAAATACATTCAAAACTTTTTAAATGAGGAGCTATAATTTACACCAAAGATTGACGTGTTAGAGTTTGAAGATAGCAGACTTGAGGAGTTAGCAAAAGAGCTCATTCAGGTCTTCAACTATGATAACATAGATAAGAATACTACCTCCCAAAAAGTGGAGATGATACAAAAAATCATCAAATTAGGAGGAGATGATTATACAGTTGAGGATCTCCAAAGGAAAATTTTAGAGATACAGAAGAAGGACAGTATGATGAAGCAAGATAAACAAATTGGGCTTAATTCAAAAGGCAAAAACAAGGCAGTTTAAGAGGTTCACTAGCAAAACCCCCGACTCTGATATAGGTGAATTTAGTAAACTACATATAATAACAATCATAAATCTTATTAGCCTGCATAGATTCTTTAGAGATCCTTTGATTCTCTTGACCTTGGAGCTCAAAAAATAGTCTCCCTAAAAATACATCATTAATTCTCCTAAACTCTATATAGGGATCCTTTGCTTGTAGGTTTCTATAATACTTATAAATGGTCATGTCTTCTATCCAAGGCTCATGTGGGAGACCTTCCAATTCCTTTGACATAACCAAGATGTAAATAAAGAAGGAGGACATGAAGAAAGGGCCAAAGTTATTAAAACATACAAGCCCTTTGTGTAACCCTTTAGCTATCAAATTTGCCTAGTCAATGCATTTTTGTACCTCAATAATTCTCTGAATGAACAAACACATCTAGTCATCCCAGTGAAAGGCCTGCTCATTTCCTTTTACTCTATTAAGAAGAAAAACTATGTTAGTGACCTCTTTAATAAAATGCTCAATAGTTAGTAGTTTGGGTAACCTTGAGCCTCCTCTTGCAGGTCTCAAGAGCCAGGTTTGTGCCACAATAGAATCATAATCCTTCTTGTTTCTCCCATACAAGTGTCTACATTCCTCAAAATTCCATGGATCATAGGGTTTTTTATGAGGCATCCTGAGGGAAGAATTGATTATAACCCTTTCAATTCTAGCCAAAATTTCATCTGTGACCTTCTTTATACATCTCGTCTGAGGGTATTAATGATTCACACACTCAAAACTCAATTAAGGACATCCTATGGTGGTTGGGAAAGTGGTGACTTCTATCAGACCACTACTAGTGAGTCTCTAGTATATGGGTCCATCTTGTGCCTTCCTAACTATTTCTACCAGTTGGTTTAAGTCTACATTGACTAGGAAATTATCCCGTATCTCAGATAAAGAGCTTAATAATGAGGGCTTCTTAGGTTTAGGAAGCTTAGGACAGAAAAGAGTCATGGTCACTTTGACAGGGAATCACAAACTCAAATGTTAAAAATAAAACTTAACCAAAAACCAAGAGTAAGAAAACAAAATATATAGAGAAGGCTGAATTACAAACTCACTAGTTTCTACAAAGTCAAGTGCTCCAGCTCTGTTCTTAACAACTTGATGTTTTGGGATCCGACATGGTAAGATAGACAAATAAACCAAAAAAGGAATAATTTAAGGAATGAGATTTTGGAAAATCATGGATAGATATGGTGTGTGCAAAATAATTAACATCATTGTGTGAATTTATTTTACAAGACTCCTTAGCCATTTATTGTTAATTAGTTCCGTCACATCAACACATAATCTCATTTTAATGATTCTAGATGATCATTACTTTTCCTTTCCTATAAATAACTAGTACTTTGATACATGCTACTTAGTTATCACAATTATTTTCTTTCACATATTTGACACATGGCAAGAAAGTGGGGCCTATTTTTAGTAAAACATGCATGTTTCACCTAACTAAATCCTTGCGAGAAGAAAATAAGAAAATGTTAAAAAAAAAAAAGAAACAAAGTTGAAGTTGAAGTTGCACTTTCTTGCTTCAACTTCAACTTCTTCTTGGCATAGGACATGTTGGATTGATGGGAAAATGGAAGAAAAGATTCTGCACTTCTGTAAATGATACCATCTTGAACTAGAAGTTGAAATATAAAGGAAACATGGTTCAAGTTCAACTTCAATTTGATAAATCTTTGAGTATTGGCATCAACAATTAGCAAGACCAAATATGGGGCTAATAATCGACTTTAACTAGGGACTGAGACTGCAAGGATCAAGTATGAATTTGGAATCTCTAGTTTCACAAACTCATCTTTTGAACTGACCTAAATGGAAAAGGGGCTCTCAAATAGGAATCAAAAAATAAAACAAAGTGAAACAAACAAGGGAAAATGGGTATTTACAATGAGAATGGGACAAAACTAAAGATGGAACAACTTGAGATCCTACCCATTAAATGACAAGGTTAGATCATCACCATTGAAATATTTGAACCTCATAGCATTTGATCCCAACTGTAGAAAAATAATTAACAATCCCTTCCACAAGATCTTAAATTTTCTATGTGCTCCTCTAGGTTTTCCTTTTTTATGCCACAATAGTACTTTTTCTCCTTCCATGAATTTCCCAAGCCTTTTCCTTCAGTCAAAAAATTTCTTCACTCTAGCCTGGTGCTTTGTTATGTGATCTACTAAATGCCTTCTTTCTTCTTCAACCTTTTGAAGATAAAATATCATCTTTTCAAGAGAGTTAACAAAAATTTCACCTTCTATTAATTTCTAAAGATTTAGTTTGGCCAATTCCAAAGGGAGGGACAATTGTGCTTCTACTATGTGAACTAGCTTGAAAGGGGTCATGCCAATGGCTCTTTTAGGAGAATTTCTATCCACCCATAGTTCTTTGTAAAGATTTTTTATGCCAATCTCTTCCTTTATTATCCACTAATTTTTTCATGATATTAATTAAATTCTTGTTTGTAGACTCTGGTTTCCTGTTGCCTTCTGGAAAATAGTAAGATGCATCTGACAAATGGATTCCATGATTATAGCAAAAAAGTTGTATCTCTCAAGATGAAATTTTTTGGGCATTATCAATTAATAACTTGATTGGTACCCCAAATCATGTCAAAGTATTTTTAGTCAGGAACTTGCATACCACTTTTGATGTTGCTTCTTTTACTAGTAAATCCTCTACCCATTTGGTAAAGTTGTCTATGGTTGTAAGAATATGAGTGTGGCTGGTACTAGAAACTAGATTTATGGGACTGCTAAAATCTAACCCCCATTGCTAGAAAGGTTCTTCAATGACTATTGGCTTTAAAGGAAGGGCAACAAATTATGGTTTACTAGGTAGACTTTTACATACTTGGCCAGTAGTACCTGGTTGTCAAGATCTTAAAAGAAGTCACTATAGAAGAAAAATGTCCACTGCATGCTTCATTATGAAAGGTTTGTAGTAGCTTTTCTTGTTTATCAACATCAACACACCTGAGGAACATTCCGTCAAAACCTTTCTTTATCAAGGATTTCATATACGATCACAAATTTTGTAGCTCTAAGTTACAAATTCCTTCAATCTTTTCCTTTCAACTATTCTAGAAAATGCCCAAAATGTCAAAAAATATAATATGTCTGAAACCCACTCATCTTTTAATCCTATCAATAGAAAATTAGGGAACCTTTCCTCCTTGTTCTCCAACATTAAATTACAAAGCCCTTGACCTCAAACGAATTTGGTGGATTTGATATCAAGATCAAACACTTGCACTTTTGACACCCAGGTGGCCTAGTTATTCATGGCTACATCTTTGTTGTGTGAGGATGCTCTTGGAAGTTGTAGTTAGAACATAGACTACAGAGTGTGAATGGAGGATATAATACCAAAACTACCTAACAACCTTCACAACTACAAAAGCTTTTTTTTTCAGCCATTGTAGTTTATGGGAGGCATAGTTTCTATATCACTCTTACTCTTTCTAGATCAATTCTGATCCCCATTTTTGAAACTATATGCCCTATTAGTTTCCCTTTAGTCACATAGAAGATAGACTTCTTAGGGTTCAATGAAATCCCATGTTGTCTGCATCTTTGCAAGACTTCTCTTAGATCTTTCAAATGCTTCTTTCATCTTCTTGAAAAGAAAGTCATATCATTTATGTAAATTGCAATATTTTTGTCCAAAAGATGTTAAGAGGTTGAATTCATCACTCGTTGGAAGGTTTCTCGAACATTTATCAGACCAAAAGGCATTCTCTCATAAGAAAAAGTACCCCAAGGAGTTGTGAATGAATTTTTGTGTTGATCTTCTTCAACAATGCCTTTTTTATTATAACCTTAAAACCAATCTAGGAAGGACATCATTTCTGAGCCAGCAACTATTTGGAGAATCTGATCCATAATAGGTAAAAAAAAGTTGTCTTTCAGACTTGCCCGATTTAGATTTTTTAAATCAACACATATTCTTATTTCTCCACTTTTATTTTTCAGAGGCACTATGTTCACCACCCAAGTGGAATTATGTATTGGTAAGATAATGCATGCTTTGAGAATTTTATCAATTTCTTTAAAGATTGCATTTGATACTTTTAAATTATAGGTTCTTAATTTCTTCTTGAAAGGTGAAGTACTTGGCTTCAAACTGATATGATGCATGAACTATCCCCCTCTAAAAATTTTCAAATATTCATATGACCATATGAAGACATCTTTATATTCTCTTAGTATCTTGGTGAACCATGCTTTCTCATCTCGTTCACAACAGACCCCTAGATTCACCATTTTTGGGTTAACTTTGTCACCTACATTGATTTTTTCATAATAATTATTTTAGACCTCTCTAGAAATTAAATTTTGAGTTGAAAAAACATCTCTCCTATTAAAAATCTGCTATAGTTCAACTAACCTTTTGGTTATCACATTACCTTTGAGTTGGATGACATCTTTATCCTCACCAGTGGTAGCATTTGAGTAGAGTTCATGATATTTTGATTTTGAGCATTCAAAGTAACTAGTGGAAAAAGTTCTTATACTTTTTAGGATAGTGTTGATATGGGCATCATATCTAAACACCTACCATGAACTATTATTTTTAGGTACATTGTGTCTATGAATTATTTCTACAAAGTATTTTTCAATCACAAACTCAAGATGACAAATCACTAAAGAAGTTGAGCCTGCCAAGGAATCAGTTTTTGAGTTGAGCTCTTTGGGTATTGGTTCGATAGAGAATGCATCAAACCAATAAAGTTCATCCCATACTTGATTCCTATAGTGTCTTAATCTTTCATTCTTCACTAAGAACAACTTCCTGATTTGTTTTACTATCAACTCAGCATCTCCTTTTTCTTTGAGTAGTTTTATATTCTTCTTCTTTGCTTCCTCTAATCCTAGCAATAGGGCCTCATACTCAGCTATGTTGTTTGTTTTTTCAAAATTGAGTTTGAAAGAGGAAGAAAAAACCTATCTTGAAGGAGATATTAATACCGTGCCAGCTACGAACCTACTTGAACAAGAACTTCTATCGAACTCAAAAACCCTCTGCATATTAGTATCTTCAAGCTGAACTCTTGTTTCTTCAATTTCAAGCATAATCAAATAGTTAGATAAATTTGTTTACTAATAGAGAATTTTGGACTTAGGGTCATCAGAAGGGAAAACTGTATATTTAGACTTGGTTCTAGGTAGCAGAGTGACTCTTTCTTTTCCCACGAGTATGATTGCTTGTGATCAATCCATTTTGACTTCTCCACCTAGATCTTGATAGAGATTTCTACTAAGAAGCATGCCATAACTAGTAGGGATGTCTGCTACTAGAATGATGAGTTTTATTCTCTTATTAGGAAAGGTTGCTAGAGAAACTTGGACATGTTTAATGTAACATTGTAGGGGTACCTATTTGGAATCTATTGAGTAGCATTTACCAAATGTTTTGGTTAGAGGTAGGTCAAGAGATTTAACTACTATTGTTGGCATAATATTGTATAATGATCTAGAGTCTATGCTACAATTGCTTAGCTTGAAACCATGTAACAAAAGAGATATGTAGAAAGGGTCAAGTTTTTCTCTAGAAAATGTCTCTAGACTTACTTTCTCTGGTTGAATTTTTTCTACATGGGGTGTTGTCTTTTGGGTTTGGGTTTCTTTAGTAGAAGAAACTTTGTTTACTTGGTTGGTGGAAGCATTTGATAAAGGTTGATGAATAAAGTTAATTAATTTATTGAGCTCATTAGGATTCATTCTCAAATATTCAACAACAGAAATTTGAATTCTAGGTGTTTTACAAAACTCAAAAATATCAAAAAGTGAGTTAGGATCAGACCTTTTTAGAATCTGAGGTAGAGGAGAGTAAGCTTGTGATATTTTATTTCTACCTTCAGCTCTTGCTTTGAAATCTTTTTCCTGAGTAGGTGTTGCAGTGCTTTTGCATGAAGGATCAACCTTAGTTCCTCTCGGTGCTTTGGTCAAGACTGAACATGAAGGGTCTTCTAGAGTTAACAGAATATTGCCACCCTTTTCTGAGTTAGATTCATACTTGAGGTAATAATTAATGGATTTTCAAGGTCCCTCAAAAGAATCTTCCTCTATTATCACATTTTCTAAAGCTACTTTTTTTTCTTCTATTTGTTCATGCCTTACATTCTCAGAACATGTGAATCCTTCATGATCACTAGTAAGATGGAAGACACACATGTTTCTTTTGCAAGGGGGAGGTTCAATTTGAAGCCTTTGTTGACTAGGAGGAAGGCTATATTTTTTACCTTGATAAGGAACAAATTGATTTGGAAATTTTTGTGGAAACATATTGGTAAGGATAAGAAACCTTTGGGAGTTTCTGCTTCGTGACTATTAGATTCTTTTCCATCTACTGGATGAGTGTATCATTGAGGAAGAAGATGTTGAGGCTTGAGAGTTTGGGATCTGCACATCCTTCTCCCATTTTCCAGATATAATAAGATCATCTTCTAACTCTGTTGCGAGATTTTGGGATGCTCCAAGTGTTCCCAAATTAGCTCTTTTCATTGGAAAAACACTATCTAGGAGCACGACATTTAAAAAGAAGCATTTTTCATTTTAATCATTTTGCCTACTAGCCATAGATATTTGATGCAGAGCATTATTGAATCTAGCCACAAATTCATGCATATGTATACATATCTTCTTCTTTTTTTATTTCGCTCAATTGCATAAGAAAGGAATTCACATCCTTAGCTAACTTAAACCTTGCATCAAAAACATTTTTAATGGTATCCCAAGAGGTAATGACCACATTAGGTAAATGATGAAACCAATCGACTACTAAGTCTATCAGGGTTTGAATGAATAACCTTACAAAAACATCTTCCGTTACTACAACCAACACTCCACATGCAATAAGAAAAGCATTTAGATATTCTTTAGGTGACTTCTTTCCATCTTCGTTGAATCTAGAAATAAATTTTCATGCCCCTTTAGGAAATCTTTCCATGTTTCCCATGAGTTGTAGAGGCCCTACAGTAGCACCCCAAGGCTGATTATGAGCCATTCCTAGTAATGTAAAATTGATAGGGAGGATTGTAATAGTAGAAGGAATCAAGGTTCTAGGGATGGTTAGGGACTAGATAGAAGGAAATGGATGACCACTTTTAGTATGGGATGATGATCTACTAGTAGTTTTAGCCTTACTTATTTTCAATGAAAGGTTAGGTTTGAAGTCAAATCTTGCTAAGTCTTCAAAATCATCATCCACTAGACCTACGAATTTTTTGATTCGAGTATACCATTTCACAGCCAGGATGAAAAAAGTGTGTACAATTTGATTAAATCAATTATTTACATGAGTACCACTTTCTACAACTGCTTCTTCCTAAACTATGGGGATCCCTCTAATCCTCTTGACTATCTCTTATTCTCTTTTTAGTGCCAACTATACTTTGAGTGTTGTTGATTTTTGACTTGATTAACCTAGGCACAAACATTTAGATTAGAAACAATATCTTTTTGTGTATCTTGAAACCTTAGATTTGGTTGTAGAATAGGAAACTTATTGTGGTTAGGAAGAACCATTTTCGAAAACCATATAATCCACTAAGAACTTAAGGGAATAAGATTATGCCTTTTCACTCCATAGTAGAGTCACCAAAAAACTATTAGTAAACAGTTTTTTACTTAATCTTAAATCATGAAGAGGGAAAAATCTTGATAAACTAATTGATTGAAATTCCCAAATGTGTAAGGAGTTCTCTGCTTAGTATCATTTTACAATACTATTAGCTGTAGCTACCAATTTAAAAAGATAATTATTATCTCCTCTTTTGAAGGAAAACCTTCTCAATGAGTATTTTTTTAGAAAAATACTGAAAAGCTTAAACAATCAATTCATAAAAATGAAAAGAATGTACAGATTGAAAAACCATTCAAATATAATAACCAATATTATCTACATGATTAATCTAGGGTATAGATGAAAATGATTTAAAATTTACTTTTTCTATTATCACTTCAAATTCTCTCAACTTCAACAACAAGATTTTAAACTGTAATTAGACAATGTAAACCTTTTCACAAAATGAGTAATCTCCACAAGGACATAAATCATTATAGAATAGACAATAATATCTATTCCAAATAATCTTCATGTTGGAACACTTTTAGAATAACTGTGGGGGGCGAGGGCGGGGGGGGGTTGTGGGGTGAACCCATAAAAACTTTTCTTAGCTTAGTGAACCCATAAAAAAATCTATACTCATGCATGCATCCATAAGATTATACAATCACTTAAAACTTGTAGGTTATCATCAAATCAACTTGTAGAAATGTAAACCATGAAACATAACAAATACATCAACACACTTGACATAATGATTTGCATGGAAACTTAATTTGGGAAAAAAACACCAGTAACATGTTACTCTTTTTAGTCTTCTAAAGTGATGCCCTATGAAAGGTTAACCCTGTTAAAGGTTATAATACACACTATTAAATGTAACCCCATTAAAGGATTTTAATCACCCTCTTAGGAGTGAGCCTTGTTAGAGGACTTTAGACCATTCACTTGGAATGCAACCCAGTTAAAAGATTTACAAATGACTTTTAGGTCAATCTTAATCCAAAAGATTTACCCTAGACTGATAAAATTGTTAGAGAGTAATAGTAAGGCTTGATCTAATACAATAGATTAACAAATTATAGAGTAAGAGATTACAGATCACTTTTTAGTACTCGATTCTACTGGGCCTTCATACAGTGCAGTTCTAATGTCTTGTTCACCCTTCAAGAATTTTTCTCCTTAAGCCTTCTTGCTTAGCATGCTAATGCAATTTCTTCTTAGGTCACTTGATGAATTAGAGCCCTTGACGTCCTATCTTCCTTGAATTTTTGCACATAACTCTCTTGTTTCTTAACCAGACATTCCTATAAATAGGAAATTAAGATACATTTCCACTCATTTTCCATCATCCAATTTATGATTAGGATGGATTAGGTAGGATACAATGTATCTACCCCATATTCCATCTTTCTTATAAAAAATTCTTCTAGAATCCTCTTTGAATTCATGTAAAAATGGTTTACCTTGAATTCTTTGCCACCAACTCATCATTCTTATCTTCCACTTGGTTCACAAGTTCCAATAAAACAAAGCTATAGGCTCAGATTCATCGAATCCAAAATCTTTTAAATAATGCAACAACTCATCATTATCATCCTTCTTATTCTCAACACATATTGTGATGCTTGACATCTATTATATTACCACTTGAAATCAACTAAAGTTTACTAGTGCTCAACATCAACTAAAATTTACTTGGCATCCACTATTTTTCTTAGCAACTCCAACTAATATTTTGCTTGGCTTTTATTGTCTTTTCTTGGAACCTACTATCCACTTGGTCAAGCTTGGTAAAAAAACTTTGTGTAACTTGTTCTTCTAAACTTTCTTAGTATAACCAACCTTTGTAACCTTAAGTAGATTATCAATGCATCATGTCATCACTATCTTAACTAATTCTTATACTTCATTACATAATCATAACTCAAGCTTTCCTCTATGTGCTATTGTTACATCTTTTGATCAAATCCTCTTCATCAATCAAATAAGTGATAGTACTTAAATCATATAAGAAATTATCTTACTAGAAGATAGCAGGTTTGAAATCAATGACAGAACAATGATTGAAACATATAGTCTTCTTCAACAATAAACTTTAACAATATTCCTCAAAACTGTTATTTTCAATCTGATTTGAACAATCTCCCTCTTTGGCATTGATGGAAAACCAAATTGGTCAACCAAGTCACCTAAATGGTAAACATCCAATTCAACCAAGATGACTAGGTTAAAATAGTAAAATAAGACCAATACCAAAAAGAAAATAAATCCATGTATTGAAATCTCTCCCTCTATCAGCAACTTCCATCTTCTGAACATTATACAAAAATTATTTTCTTATAACTTCGTCTTATTAGGTAGATATTAAGATTTCTCCCTCTTTCTTAAATTTTTCTATCTCCATCATTGCTTTTGTGTTCTCCTCTGATTAGAAATACTCTCCATCTCTTTGACAACAATCTCTTCATATTTCCCTCTGATGATGATTAGTTTAATACTATTTCTCCTTGTGATAATGATTAATTTAACTCTTTTTAACTTTTTCTCCCTCTTTGACAACAATGCCAAAGACATTTGCCAAAAACTTGTCATCTTAAACATGCAAATACAAGCTTTTTTAAAAAGTTCCTTCTATTTCTCCCTCTTTGACCTTGCTTGTGATTGTTTTGAAATTTCAGCTCTTTGATTACTTTAGATAGTTCCTAAAGTAAGAATCTTTCTATCAATTTGTAACGTATGAAAATTGGCTTGTTTGATGCATAGCACACCTTCTATTACTTAGATAGCCTTTGATAGGGGTATCACCCTTAGTTTACCTCTTAGATACTCAAGGGCATCCTTAGGTAATGCTTTTGCAACAATTTTCTCTTTTGTGTTTACATATTCCATCTTCACCTCTTTATCTTGAACTAATTCTCTCAAGCAATGATACTTGATTGCAATGTGCTTAGTTTCTATATGCATCACTAGATTTCTTGATATATTGATAGCACTTGTATTATCACAATAAAGTATCACTAGTTTCTTCCTTCATTCCTTTGAGTAGTAGTTTGATCCATACAATGTTTGTGCAATTTACAACAACAACAACATATTTAGCTTTAGCAGTAGATTGTGAGGTGCAATTTTGTTTCTAGCTAGTCCATGTAACTAGCCTTTTGCCTAAGAAAAATGCTTCTCCACTTGTGCTCTTTCTGTCATCAATATTTCTAGCCCAATAAGCATCATTTTAGGCTCTCAATTCAAATTTTTCATTCTTGTTGTAGTATAGACCAAACTCTTCTATTCCTTTAAGATACCTTGTTATTCTCTTTATAGCAATTAATTGATTCTCCCTAGAATTTGTACAGAATATTGCAACTATCCCTATAGATAATGCAATATTAGGGTTGATATGTACTAATATTGCAACTTTCCAATCATAGATCTGTACAATGTTTTATTTGCCTCAACTAAATCAACATTCTTTGACAACTTGTATCTTGTCATCATAGGTGTACTCATAGGTTTGGAATCTCCCAATTCAAAAAATTTCAATATTTCCTTGAGATATTTTGATTGAATGATGTATATACCATATTTCATCTGATATACTTTCAAATCCACAAAGAACTTGATTTCTCCAAACATAGACATTTCAAATTCTAGCTTCATCTGATTTGCAAAATCTTTACATAGAGGATCTTGACCTCCAAATATGACATCATTAACAAAAATTTTAGACAACAAAATACCTGTTCCTTTTTCTGTCTTTATGTATAGATTGTTGTTATCATTAGTCCTTTTAAATCCAATCTTCACAAGATACTTACAAAGCTTCTCATACCATGCTTGTGGTGCTTGTTTCAAACCATATAGAGCCTTATGTAGTCTACATACGATTTTCTTACTATTAATATCAAAAAAATCTTTTGGTTGTTCTAGGTAAACTTCTTCCTCTAACATGCCATTCAAAAATGTAGATTTAACGTCCATTTGATAGACTTTGAATCCTTTGTATGTAGAATAAGCAAGTAGAGTTCTTACTCCTTCCAATCTAGGAATAGAAGAAAATGTTTCTCCATAGTCAATTCCTTCTTCTTGTGCATATCCCTTGTAGACTAGTATTTCTTTGTTCCTTGTGACTTCACCAGTTTCATCTAGTTTATTTCTGAATACCCACTTGGTGCCAATCACATTTTTCCTTCTAGTCTAGGAACTAGAATCCATGTTTTGTTTTTCTCTATTTGTCCAATCTTCTGTTCCATGGCTTTTCTCCAGTCTATATCTTCTAATTCATCCTTGACTACTTTAGGTTCCTTCATACTTAGCAAACATGCATCATTTATTAATATGTTTCTTGTCATTGGTCTAGCATCTTTATCTCGAATGATTTGAGTTGCAAGATGATGTCTTTTGACATATTTAGACAATCTTGGCTCAGTTCTTGTCTCTTCATTTTTTCTTTCAGCATTAGAATGATTGTGTGCATCTCTATCAGGTAGTTCAACATCTCTTTCACATACACTAATCTCAAAATTAGAATGTGCATTGACTTCATTTTGTAACTTGGCATTTGAATGTGGCTCAGTTTCTGAATGCAACTCAACATTCATGGGGTGTGACTCGGTAGTCACTAAAACTTTCTATTGGTTTGCAACTTGATTTATAACATCTTTTTCAGCATGCATTCCTTCATAAAAGTATACAAATGATTTTTATTCTTCTAGTTCTTTCATAGGTTCAACCTCATGTACTTTTGTATATTCATCAAAATTTACATTTTCACTTTCTACAACTTTGTTACTATAAGTATTCAAACACTTATAAGCTTTACTTCTTGTGGAGTAGCCTAGGAATATACCTTCCTCACCTTTTGAATCTATTTTTCCATTCCTAAAATCTTTAAGAATGTAAAATTTTCTTCCAAATACCTTAAAATATTTCACATTGTGTGGGTATCCATACCATAATTCAAAAGGTGTTGAATGAGTACCTTTCTTGACTTGTACATGATTCAAGATGTAGACAGTTATTCTTACAACTTCTCTCTAGTATTTCAAAGAAACATTCTTCTCCATCATGAGTATTCTAGAACAATCCATTATAGACATATTTCTTCTTTCAACAATTCCATTTTGTGGAGTGGTTCTAGGTGTAGGAGTTTTTCTTTTGATTCTCTGTTATTGTTAGAATATTTCAAATTCATTTGATGTAGATTCTCTTCCTCTGTTAGATCTCAAGCACTTCAAACTTTTACCCATTCCTTTTCACCTCTTTCGAAGTACCATTTAAACATTTGAAAAGTATTAGATTTCTTTTTTAAAAACATAGCAGTCATCATTCTAGAATAATCATCAACAAATAGAATAATGTACTTATCTCCTTTGTAGCTTTGCACATTAGTTGGTCCACACAAGTTAGTATGAACAACCTCTAGTATTTCTTTAGAGGTGTAAGTTTTGCTATGAAAACTTGACTTTTTCATTTTTCCCAATTGACATTGTTTGCGCATTGTATTGTCAAGCTTTTTTAACTTAGGAACACCTCTAACTTTATTCATGTTATTGAAACTAACCAAATTAACATGGCATAATCTCTTGTGCCACAACCATACATCATCAAATTTTACAACAAGACAAGTAGCATCCTCTATGTCAAGATAAAATAGATTACTTCTAGTTTGATCACCCTTTCTAATCAATTTCCCATTAGTGTCATATATCTTGGCAATCTTGTTTTCAAACTCAACCTTACATTCCAAATTATTTAGTTGTGACAAACTCAACAAGTTATGGTTATTTCCTTCAACATAGTAAGCACTGTCACATAAAATCTTATCTATGAGTTTGATAGAACCTTTTCCTTTTATCAAGCATGGTTCATCATTACCAAATCTTACACTATTTCCTTCATAACAATTTAAGGTAATGAACTTAATTTTGTCTCCAGTCATATGATTAGAGCATCCACTATCAATCATCCATCTATCATTCTTGTTCACACAAGTCACAAGTGTAGTTGCCTCATCTTAATCAAATTTTTCCTTCATTGCAAGATACACCACTTCATCATCATGTTTATCAGAATCATCCTTTGTTTCCTCTTCAACAATGTAGCAGGACTTCTTGCCTTTGCCTTTGTAGTTCTTGCTATCTTCATCTCTTCTACTTTTGTATTTGTCACCACCTCTATACTTCTTGTTCTCAGGACATCTAGCAACAATATGACCAACCTCATTGCAATTGAAACAAATGATAGGTAACTTACCTTTGAACTTGTCTTTACCTTTGTGAAGTTTTCTTGCTAGTAGTGCTTCAATTTATTCAAAATCTTCCTCGTCTATATCACTATCACTAGACACATACTTCTTTTTTTTTTTTTTCTTCTGATAAGGTTCCTTCAATGACACTTTAGCTTTGAAAGTAGATTCAATCTTTTTAGGTTTGTAACTATCAAAATTAGACAACTCAAAAGCAATGAGTCTATCTAGCATACCTTCAAGTGATAGACCATTCCCTTGAATACATCTTAGTTCTTGAATTGTAGAGACTCTAATACCATATACAGGTAATAGTGTCCTTAAAAAATTTCTTAGTATAATGTAATCATCTATTTTACCAGTAGCTCACCTTATTGCATTAATAACTTCTTTTATCCTTGCAACATATTGAGCAATATTTTCACCTTCTTCCATTCTCATATCATCGAACTTACCTCTGAGACTTTCAACTTTGGGTCTTAGAACATTTTTATCACCTCCATAGATAGTGGCTAGGGTATCCCACATTTTATTTGCACTGTCAAGACATTTGATATCACCAAATTCTGCATAACTTAGGGCTGAGGCAATCTCCAACATTGCTTTCTTGTGTTTTTTCTTTTTTTTTCATATCTTCAATAGTTGGGGCTCTAGTAGGATCAACATGCTCAGTGATAATGGTAGATTGTGCATGACCTCCAAGTCCTCAAATGTGTAGCTTCATCAGAATTTTCCATGTAGGAAAGTTATCTCTGTTAAGCTTGGCTACTTCTCTTTTAGACATCTTGATCTTTGTACTTCTACTACCTTCAAACTAGTCCTCTTAAGTAGATGACTCTAATACCAATTGTTGGAATACTTTTAGAATAACTGAGACCGAGGGGGGGGTGTTGGTGTGAATCAGTTATCCAAGGTCCATATGTATAAATACAATGTTTCTCAGCTTAGTGAACCAACAAAACATCTATACTCATGCATGCATCCATAAGATTATACAATCACTTAAAACTTGTAGGTTATTGTCAAACCAACTTGCATAAATGTAAAGCATGAAACATAACAGATTCATCAACACACTTGACACAATGCTTTATGTGGAAACCCAATTTGGGAAAAACCACCAGTAACATGCTACTCTTTTCACTCTTCTAAAGTGATGCCCTATGAAAGGCCAACCCTATTAAAGGTTACAATACACAATATTAAATGTGACCCTATTAAAGGATTTTAATCACCTTGTTAGGAGTGATCCTTGTTAGAGGAATTTAGACCATTCAGTTGGAATGGTACCCGTTTAAAGGTTTTACAAATGACTATGAGGTCAACCTTAATCCAAAGGACTTACCCGAGATTGATATAATTTTTGAAGAGTAACAGTAAGGCTTGATTTGATACAACTTACAACTTCATTTGTAGATTACAGATCACTGTTCACTCCTCCATTTTTCTTGGCCTTCAATTTAGGGTTAGGATAGATTAGGTAGGATACAATGTATCTACCCCATATTCCATCGTTCTTCTAAAAAATTCTTCTACAATCCTCTTTGAATTCACCTAAAAATGGTTCACCTTGAATTCTGTGTCACCAACTCATCATCCTTATCTTCCACTTGGTTCACAAATTCTAAGAAAACAAACTTGTCAGCTTAGATTCATCGGATCTATGATCTTTTAGATAATGCAACAACTCGGCATTATCATCCTTCTGATGCTTGACACATACTATGTTACTTGACATCCATTATAATACCACTTGACATCAACTAAAGTTTACTAGTGCTCGACATTAAGAAAACTTTACTCGAAATCCACTATTTTTCTCGACATACACTAGAATGATTTTTTACTTGGCTCCAACTAATTTTTTTCTCAGCTTGCATTGTCTTTGCTTGACACCTACTATCCACTCGGTCAAGCTTGGCAAACAAAATTTGTGTAACTTATTCTTCTAAAATTTCTTAGTGTAACCAACCTTTGTGACCTTAAGTAGATTATCAATGCATCATGTCATCATTGTTTTAATTGATTCTTGTACTTCATTACATAATCATAACTCAACCTTTTCTCTAAGTGCTATTGCTACATCTTTTGATCAAATCCTCTTCATCAATCAAATAAGCGATAGTACTTAAATCATATAAGAAATTGTCTTACCAGAAGATATGAGGTTTGACATCAGTGACAAAACAATGATTGAAACATATTGTCTTCTTCAACAATAAACTTTAACAATCTTCCTCAACAATGCTCTTTTCAATATGATTTTAGCACTCCAAAATATATAAAATTGTAGAATCTTATATCTCCTTATCATAGCCAAAATTTGTATCCAAATTTCTTTTTTACAATACAAAAACTTTAATCAAAAGTATTTCTTTTTTTGCATCTACCGAGAGCCACCTTTCAGAAATCAATTATTATATATATATATATACCATTTAGGGTTGGATAACCGAATCCAAAATTACCTCGCTAGGATTAGAATAGTTTTTGGTTATTTAACCATGCTAACCAACTGCAAATAAAGAAAAAAAAAAAACATAAAAGTTAGCAAGCATCCAACTATGAGATTGATGACATGAAGAAGTAGATTTCTTTTTAATCCTTTTAATGAACATTTGTTTATAACATACTGAACTTTGTCATCCTTTAAGTTTAATATTTTGTATTTTTTTATGTATAAGATATGAACATATGGCATCAAAGTGATAATCAGAATTATGTCTAAAAGGGTTCATTTTTTTGATAAAAATCTTTCCTCATGAATGTTTGGCATGGGTAGATCTTCATGTAGTCAAAGAGATTGCAAAGACTATTAATTGAATATTAATGCTTTTTCTTTATAAATCAATAAATATAAATAAATGTTTGTAGGAAGTCTTGTGTGCATTGGACGATGACTGCAAGTATCTAAGTCAAGTCAGAATTGGTTAAAATAGCTTAAGAAAAGGTTTAGCATTGTGGAATTGCCAATACTTAAGGAGGTGTGTTACGGTACCATTACAGCCAAAAATTTAGCAATAGAATAATAAGGGACCTGTTCAGCACAATAATAAGGGACCTATTCAGTGGCATAGAAAGGGGACCTGTTCCAATAGAATAACAATGGACTTTATGAGGTGGCTATATGAGAGAGCAAGTCAATAGGGTGATCAATTAGTCAACATGCATTCTTATGAGAAACTATTGTACGGTACCTGAATTCTTGAAATCATTAAAGTCATGTAGAAAAGAAGATCTACCATCCACTATACTCTGTATTTACGAGAACTTAAGGAGATACCAAATGTTCTCTTATCATGTTTCATGTTTGCATGAGTCTGGAGCTATAATGAACTATCATTTATGAGGAAGTCATGATTGTAGGAATCTATTATTTCCTTTCTTTTAAATAAGACCTTGTTTTTAGCTAAAAGGTCAAGTAGTGAATAAGTGAATAGAGTTAGGCAAGCGTTATCAGATATTTTGTTGTTTTTCAAGAAAGTCTAACATTGCCTATTGAATGAATACATTAGTTTATTGAGTTTCTAAACTTCAGTATAATTTAATCTTTTCTTCACTCTTCTATGGGGGCCCATAAAAAAGGTGGAGTTTGCTTTAGCAATTAGGAGTTAGACTCAATTTTCTAAGTTAATTTTAGAACTGTTGTTCTTGCAACCACTGGAAATAGAACCAATCATTGTTCCTACAGCAGTAGGTGCATAGATGTATGGTTAATAAATTATCTAAGTTTCCTTGCAGTCATAAGATAGTTGTCTTTCTTTTTGATAATATAGATTTCCTTAATGGTTATTTTATTTAAGGTAGTAGTGAATTTTAGTAGAGGCTAGAGCATATACTTTGCAGACATCATCTCAAGTTCACGCTCCTAGATTGATATTTAATGAAGACTAGCATAGTACTTTGGTAGTAAAGGATGTCCAATCCTTCAACTAAAAATGTGTTATGTTAGCTTTCCAGAGATTCTATGTGTCACAGGGCTTTGTCCAAGCCAACAGTAATACTTTTAGCTTTCTAGATTTCATATACAATAGCAAAGAATGAGATAATTGATTGATGTGGCAGACCGAGAAAAGTGATCCTCTATTTCCAAACTTCCTTTTCTTTCTTTAGCTCTGCTATCTTACTATGTGCTTTTGGTTGATAATCAACATGGCTTCAACATGGGCAATGTTAGAAAAAGCTTGTCTCATAAGAATTCTCTTTTCTTGAAGTTCCAAGAATCTATTTTGTATCTGTTTGATGATATCCTCTATAGATATGACAACATCACCTTCCCCTCCTACATATTGTTTATAAAAAGCAATTCAGGTCCCTGAGGATTATGTCATCTATGACTTCAAGACCTGATAGTTTTTCTTTGATCTCAAGTACACCTTGTGTGATTGCTTCATTTTTCAATTCAATACATTTTCAGATCAGATAGAAAGTTTTATTGTCAAGGCTAGCTATAGGGCATTCAAAGAGAAACTTTTGTAGACCATACTCCTATATTTCATCAATTCACAACACCTCTTTCATCTAATTATATTTCTCTCTCTCATATCCTTCATTGTTTGATTTAACCTTCTTGGTAATAGTTGGCTATCACTCAGGAGATTTAATTGCACTTTTTCTTCATTTTGCACAATCTGAACGCATTCTTCAAATATCTTAGTAGTAGCTTTACACTATCATAAATTACCTAAGAATTTTTTATTAGCTGGAGACTTTACACCAATGACTGCTGACATTTGATTGATTGTCTTTGGTTGAGGATGTAGAATTGCATTGATATATTGGGCCATGTTTCCCATAGCTTCCTTCATGTTCTACTTATCTTTAGCATCTTTCCACACCTAGTCTGCAATTTTCTTATTAGACACCTCAAATATTTTCATGTCCATGACTCTACTACCTTTACCTAGGTTTACTTTTGACACCTAATAATCTTGAGGTGTGAGTTCTTCTTGAAGTTTATCCTATGGAGGTTTGGGGATTTCTACCATCCACCATCTTGTGTCCTTATCAAAATTCATCTAAAACTCTATTGTTTTCTTTCTTAACTTTAGAAAACCTTCTAAAGCATTTACTCACCAAGTCACCCATTGCCATGGAGAGTGGTACCATGTGTCATTTATTTTCTATAGAATTTTCTAACCACTTAGGTGTCACAGGCTCCTTTCTAGTTGTGGCAATATTGTCGATCAGAGCTAGAGCACCCATTGATGCACTATCCCCTTCTGCCATTTTCTATTGACCTCCTAGTGTGTAAGATATATTAGGAGCAATGAATTTTTCTATTAATTCTTAAATTTTTGGGGAATCCAATTCTATTGCAATTCTTCTCTCTTCTCTATTTTTCATGGCCTTCTTGCTTTTGGTGTGTAGAGTATCTCTTTTAGTGCTTACTACCTGAAGTTGAACCCAAAATTGAATCAGAGGGATAAATTCTTCAACTTCATCTTCCTTTTGACCTACAAAATAGTCATCAATGTCATCATTAGAGGGAACAATTAGCTTTTTTGAAGGCTTCTCTTTTCTAGCTCTTGAGTGCTTTTTGGGCATTTCTTTAATTGACACTCAATTCATCTTTTTAGTCAACCAAATTTCTATCCTTTTCAAAACTCCTACCATGTGAGAATATAAATAATCATCTTCTCTCTTATTCTAGTCTAGTTTAGGGATAGGGAGACATTTGATTTGTTCAATATATA
The DNA here is from genome assembly GCA_028749045.1 of Cupressus sempervirens. Taxonomy (NCBI): domain Eukaryota; kingdom Viridiplantae; phylum Streptophyta; class Pinopsida; order Cupressales; family Cupressaceae; genus Cupressus; species Cupressus sempervirens. The sequence goes on along the minus strand of CM053792.1, from coordinate 757,565,861 downwards.
GGGCATCAACCACCTTGTCATTATCATTTTCCTCTAACCTATTGATGTCAAGTTGAACTTCAAATGCTTGGATTTGACTTATGGTCAACCTTGACTATAATATTTTTATAACTTCAAACTCATTAGAGAAATTGGCCTAGTATTCTTCTAGGTGAGGAACGTGCCTGAGGGAGGATGTATTTTTTATATTTTCCCTGTAAAAACCCATATAATCAAAGTTTCCTCTAGCAAAGTATGACTTGAGATAGAGCTTCAATATTGCTTAATTTATCAACATAGCCTGTTTGATATTGGGACATATATAGTGGCCAATATCTATAGAAATAGAATATCACAAGTCATCTTAATATTTTCAAATAAATTAGTGACATGAATGAGTTTCCTATAGATTTCAGAAAGGATGACATTATCAAGGAAATAGCGAGGTAGTTTAAAAGGTTCACTACCAAAACCCCCAACTCTAATGTAGGTGAGTCTATGGAACTATATATAATAACAAACATAAATATTAATATCTTGCATAGATTCTTTAGAGATCTTTTGATTCTCTTGACCTTGGAGCTCAAAAACCAGTCTCCCTAAAAATACATCATTAATTCTCCTAAGCTCTTTATAGGGTTCCTTTGCTTGTAGGTTTCTATAATATTGATAAATGGTCATGTCTTTAGTCCAAAGATCATGTGGGAGACCTTCCCATTCCTTTGATGCAGCAATGATGTAAATAAAAAATGAGGACATGAAGAAAGAGCCAAAGTTATTCAAACTTAAAAGGCCTATGTGTCACCCTTTAGCTATCAAATCTACCCAATCAATGAATTTCAGTCCCTCAACAATTTTCTAAATGAACAAATACATTCACTCATTTGAGTGAAAGGCATTCTCATTTCCTTTTACTTTGTTGAGCAGAAAAACTATGTTAGTGATCTCTTTAATAAAATGCTCTATAGTTAGTAGTTTGGGTAACCTTGAGCCTCCTAGTATTGCTTTCAAGAGCCAGGTCTATGCCACAATAGAATCAAAATCCTTCTTATTTCTCCCATACAAGCATCTAGATTCCTCCAATGTCCATGGCGCATAGGGTTCTTTATGAGGTATACTTAGGGAAGAATTGACTATAACCTTAACAATTTTGGAAAAAAATTCACTTGTGACCTCCTTTATTCATCTAGTCTAAGGCTCATAATGATTCACACACTCAACAATCAATTTAGGATATCCTATGGTGGAAAAAAAAGTGGTGGCTTCTATCAGACTACTACTAGTGAGTCACTAGTAAATGGGTCTGGCTTATGCCTTCCTAACTATTTCTACCAGTTGGGTTAAGTCTACATTGACTATAAAAGTATCTTGTATCTTCGATGAAGAGCTTAACAAGCAGGGCTTCTTAGGTTTAGGAAGCTTAGGATGGAAAAGAGTCACAGTCACTTTGACAGGGATTCAAAAAATCAAATGCTAAAAGAAAGCTTAACTAAAAACTAGGAGTAAGAAAACAAAATATATAGAGAAGGTTGAATTATGAACTCACTAGTTTCTGCAAAGTCGAGTACTCCAATTCTATTCTTACCAGCTTGATGTTTTGGGCTCTAACATAGTAAGATAGTCAAATAAACTAGAAAAGGAACAATTTAAGGAATGTAATTCTAGAAAATCATGGACAAATGTGGAGTGTGTGAAATCATTAATAGCAGTATGTGAATTTATTTGACAACCCTTCTTAGCCATTTTATGTTAATTACTTCCATCACATGAACATACGATCTCATTTTAATGATGCCTGACGATCATTACTTTTACTTTCCTTGAAATAACTAGTTCTTTCACACATGCCACTTAGCTGTCACAATTATTTACTTTCTCATCTTCAACACATGGGAAGAAAGTGTGGCCTCCTTTTAGTAAAATGTGCATGTTTCACTTAATCAAATCCCTATGAGAAGATAAAAAGAAAATGTTAAATAAAAAACAAATGGAGTTGAAGTTGAAGTTGCACTTTCTTGCTTTATCTTCAACTTCTTCCTCACACAAGAGATGTTGGATTGATGGGAAAATAGAAGAAAAGATTATGCACTTTTGCAAATGATACCGTCTTGAACTAGAAGTTGAAGCATAATGAGACAAGGTTCAAGTTCAACTTCAATTTGATAAATCTTTGGGTATCAGCATCAACAATCAGTAAAACCAAATATGGGGCTAACAGTGGCCATCATGGGTCGCATCAACATTGCTCTGGGGGCCTTTGCATATACCTCCACAACTAGTAGAAATGTGTGCAAGTGGACAAATATATGTTGCCTACATCCACTTCTCTACTAAATTTCCTAAAAGGGCATCAATGAACTAAGAGTAGATGACACTACTCAATGATGATGATTTTTAATTATGGTTAGGATTAAGATTACTTTCCATTATGGTTATTGTTATGTTTACCTAGCTAGGGATCAAGTGTTAGGTTTAAGATTTGAAGTTATAATTAGAGTTAGGGTTTAACATTTAGGATTATGTTTATCATTTAATAAATGGGTTAGGATACTTGTATTAGGGTTTCAAATTAATTATTAGGGTTAGGTTTCTTATTTTTTATTATATAATGGTAAAAAATTTAATTAGTGTTAGGGTTAGGCTTAGAATACTATGTTTAGAGTTAGTGTGTAGTTTTATAAAAAAAAAAGATATGGTCATTAAATTATTGAAAATCTTGTTGTAAAATTTATCTAATTAAATAATGAAATGATAATTGGATATGATGACACATAATTTGGAGTAGGGGATTTAAAATTACATTTGATTTGGAAGGGAAACATTACTTATTGAAAATCACAAATAGAATTTAAGAGAGTCTATGCTTATGTCATAATTAGGGCTATGGTTGTGTTAAGGATTTGGTTACATGATTGTTTAGGATTAGAATTTTAGTTAATATTAGGATTAAAGATTTGGTCTTATGATTAGAGTTACATGAATCTAGGGTTTAGAGTTAAAATTATGGTTTTAAGGTAAGGGAGCTCATTCAATACTTAGTTTTATGTTTAGAGATTAAAGTATTGTACAATTATGGTTAGGTTGAGGTTAGACTTAGGAATATAGTTAGTTTTAGTTTTTTTGTTATATGGTTTACAAACTAATTTACAATTAATTACTATTTAGTTGAAATAAATCGAAAACATCAATGTAATTAGATGTTTAAACAATCTAATTTACATCTATCTAATCATTCATTACTGTAACTTTTATTAAATACATCAAAACATCTAAAATAATAATTTTTAAATGAACATCTACAATTTTTTTAAAAGAAATGAATAGATACAAAACTATTTAAATTAATAGATACAATAATCTAAATATAAAACTATTAACAATGGATATTTACAATTTTACATATTAAAAACTATCAAACGTGAAAAAAGAAATAAATTGATGGAAGTATAAAGCATACAACTAAAAACAATAAAATAAAATACTAGAAAACAAAGTAAAATACCTTAGACACTGAAAAATAATAGTTCGGGGTCAGTAGAAATCCAAAAAAAGGCTCTCATTTCTATGCTTAAATCAAGCTCTTGTTTATGACACCAATGAAAATGAATGAAAACCCCCCAAAAAAGTGGGCCTTATGGTTTTTAGAAATTAGGTACCTGATTTCTAAAATTGGGTACTTAATTCATTTAAAATTAGGTAGCCAATTCTTGAATACAGATCGGGTACCCAAACCATAACTGGTACACAATTTGTTAAAATTGGGTACCCATTTATAAAGAGGTCTCATTCCACAGAATTGTGACCCAACTTTGTGCATTCACCCAGACATATATTTACCATTTTTTTGAATAACTTTTAATGTACTTCACCAATTACAAAATAAATTACATATTAGTTTTCTACACTTAAGTCTATACACTTTTTGAAAAAGATTGCATTTTCAATTATTTTGATGCAAGTTATACCCAATGCACTAATATGTACGAAATTTTTAGGATGTGGTCACTTCAAAAAATAAAAAAGGAAATACTCAATAGAATATTACAAAAAATAAAGCAAATTCAAGGTCTCACTCTTACCTACCATCTTACCAAACAACTTTTCAAAATACTTGATCTAACTATATCATTTGTCTCTAAGAGATAAGAATGGACAAGGAGTTTTTTGCTTGCGTTTGGTTATGAAATCTTATGCTGATGAAAGTGTCTTTCTAGTTCTTTTCTTCCTCTAATCAACTATATGTGAGAAGTTTTAAAGGGCTCACCTGGGTCCTTTGTTATTTTTTTTGGTTAAAGTTTATAGATTTTTATGGGGCTTGTCCCATGTTGACCTTTATCAATATTAACATTGGTTTTAGTCACTTTCAAACCTTTGTCTTTGATAGAGGCATGTCTAGATGTTGTTCCTTGATGATTGGGTTTATGGATGTTTGGCACTAGGTGTTGTTATTGTTGTTTAACAGTCCCTAATGTTTTCTATTCATACTATGGATCATAACACTCTTGCTTTTTAAAATAAAAATAAAAACTATATCTTTTGTCAAGTGCATAGAAATAACCATGTTAATTTTTTCTAAAAAAGATTTATCTATGTGCAATATTTAACCCTCTTAAACTTATCTATTTTTAAAATAAAATTTAGCAGTTTGTTATTTATATTTAGAGTACTACAATTTATATCCTTTACACATCTTCTAATTTTGAGTTCAAGACTCTAGAATTTCTATTTAAATTTTAGGTATGCCTAATTTTATATAAAATGTGGCCACTTGTACCCCCACTTTTTGCATACCACCTTGCTGCACTTACCCATTACTCATCCATTTGTCTAGGAACTCCCAACTAGGTAAAAATTTATTGTCCATACAATTAAAATGACAATGCTTTTTAATCTTGATTGTTCTAATCTAATTACCCTAACCATATCTTCATTGGGAGAAAGAGATATGGTTTTCAACATAGCAGAACAAATCTTACCCTCTTCTCCCCTTCTTATGGCTAGACTTTAGATGTTGTAATCATCTCTCATTCCAAATCCATGGATTTCATCTCCCAGGTCTCCATTTGGTTCAAAAAAATTATTTCTAATGAAATTATTTTGTTGAATAATGCAAAATAAGGGTGGATATGAGTAGAGTGCTCGACACAAGAACTAATATGTAGAAAGGTTTCTCTCTTGCATTCAACTCTTCTCTAGAATTATTTTCCAAACTATCATCATTTACCTTATTCATATCACCCTCAATCTTCTCTAAATTATTCTCATCATTTATAGTTTCCATACATAATTAACACATAACCCAACTCTCAAAAGGTTGATCCCTAGTTGGAATAAATACAAAGACAATATTGCAGACACATACTAGTGTCAAGACTTGAATAATGCACAATCAACGCCAAATATTCAAGAAAAGGAAACACAAAGAAAACATAGAAAAAAAGAAATGAAAAAATCTATGGAAAAGGATGAGCAAGTGCAGTAATGCAAATGGAGGACATGTGGCATCCTCACAAAAAACTCACTTGTAGACCACTTGCCAATCCTTGATTGGCCAGTATTAAAATATATTATAGTTGATATAATTAGTGATTATAAAAATTAATATTGATATATAAATAATTGTATAATGTCAAATATAGTTTTGTTTATTTTTTTGTTTCTATCAGTGGACCCTTTGGACCTTCTAAGATTCAAGTGCTAGTATAGTAGAGCATTTTGCAATGGGATTGAATTTGGTTGGTATCCCTATTTTCATTATTTTGTAACATATGTTATATGTAATAATTTATGGAAATTATATGAATAAGTGGCTATTATATATTGGAACCAAAGGGTTTGGCCTTTCATTTATCTCATATGTTCATGAGCTAAAGCATGTATGTATTATAGATTATTTGAAACTAGTTTTGTATAACTATTTATGATGATGGAAAGTTTAAGAAAATATACAATGAGGGTTTTGAGCATACTAAAGTAGGTTAAGTCATCTTTCTTGTAATCTAATCATATACCTGGTATCTATTAGTAAGTAAAAATGAATTTTGAGCAATTGGTGTTGATTCTCTTAAAAAATATAACCTTAGCATTGCCATTGATGATAGGATTTCTTTTACAAGATTTTTTTAAAATCTAGTTAAAGCAATCAAAAAAATTAGTATAGCATGAACACATCCTTTATTATAGGTCTTAGTATGATAGTTTTTTATCAATATATATAATTTAATAAAATATAGGATAAAGGTTGTAAAGATATGCTCAATCAAGATGTCAATATAAGATGAGATTAACCCAAAGTCGAGGGATTGATGAAGCTTTCTTGTCACTTCATGATTATTTTATGGTAACAACATTAATTTTACATTCTAATTTTATCCAACTAAAAAAAATAACATATGGCATCAATTTTAAAATTGAATTTGAATGTTTGAATCTACAAAATATATAAATCAAATAACAGAAAAAAACATAGATAGGGAAATGTATGCACTCTTCTCACCATAGGCTTAATTGTAACATCAACCTCACGTCTGATGCCCAATCTTGAACTCTTATGATTTGTACAAATTATAAATCAAGATATCCAAGAGAGTTGATAATAGTATATTGTTACCATTCTACTTAAACCTTCTCAAAGAAAGGTTGGAATCAATTATTTAAGTACATTAATAAGATTATCTTCTTTATAGATTGAAAAAATGATCCAACAAATTGATATGTTTTGTGGTCTAATAAACTATTTGCAATGTATGGTTATGCACACTTATTTTTATTGTGGAAGGTGGTTGAATTAAAATAATTATTTTATATAGATTTATCAATATTTTTCCTTGAATTACAATGATCTTGAATGGTTATATTTAGACACTAGGATAGGTAAAGAACATACAAGAACTTGACACCAAAAAATTCAAATATGGCCCTGCCTTGGGAAGTTAATGGTGCCTTAGGAACCATTGACCTATTAAAATAGGAAAAATAGGTGGAAATTAAATTCACATGAACTAATATGGTGGCTCAAATAATTATACAAAACATATGACATTTGATTTATAATATATCATCCAAAGATAAACTTGGATAAGAGCTGGAATTTGACACATAAAAAAATGGCTCAAAAAATGTTGTGAACTATAGAAGGTTATAATTCACAATGCTAGTTATAGCCCCCACTTTCGAAAGAGTATAATTTTACATGTATACTGAGAGAGAGAGAGAGAGAGAGAGAGAGAGAGAGAGAGAGAGAGAGATCTGTGCTCCAATAAGTTCAATGAAGAGTCTAAATGTTCATATGACTATATTTTTAGTATTAATAGATAGAGTTTGAGATGCTTCTTGCATAATAAAAATAATTGAAGTATTCATATTTATCCATGTTAAATGTAATTATGAATGCATTCTCTTATTCCTAATTACATAGTGTTCTTAATAAAGATCAATATATACATATTAATACAAAATTAATGTCTAGGTAAAATTATATTGTATTTTGTTGCTTTCCCTAAAGACTTTGGTAATTTTGTTTGTATAGATGCTGTGTTGAGGATTTGGTAATTGACAATAAAATTTGGCTCTAAAAAAAGAATATACCTCTATTACTCCTCATTAAGTAAAATCTTTAATTTAATGGTGTAACAAATTTATATATATCATTTTTCAATTAATTTTTTTAAGGCATATTGATTGTTTGATCAAATATCATTTTATGAAGTAATTTGAATTGTATTTATGAAAATTTAAAACAAGTTATATTTTTTATGTCAATAGAATTATATCTCATTAGGATTTGACCAATTTTATCTCAACAAAGTACAAATACATCTAGGAAAAATACTATTAAACCAATCTTCCATGGTATCTTGAAAATAGATTTTTTTAATTGCTATTTCAATCTTGAATTTTTTTAGAAATTATGTAAGGAATGTAGCATAACATATAAAATAATTTGAGTAATGATGAAAATTTTATTTAAAAGTTATAGGGTTATACTTAACAATATGGTGCATTATTTGATGGTAATCTTAAGAGCCACTCCCTTATCAGTGAGAACAACAGGCTGGGCCATTACAATGCTAATTTTAGTGGAGGATTTTGTGTCAATAATTTTTTTTTTGGGAAACCTTTAAATTATTTTGGTGATCATGACTCATTATGTGAAATGAAGGTCTGATACCCAATATAAGTATTGGGTTGATATTTTGCAGTTAGTTATCTACAAAATATGGAATAAAACTTACTCCTACGTTGAGTATGGAGACCCCAAGTATTTTTTGAATGATATAGGTTTTCTCTCTTTCAAGTTGTGTTGTCAATTGAAAAAAAATTGGCTCTAGTTTTTCTATGTAGTTTGTTTAAGTTAGAGGGTGGTATAGCACTAGAGGTGATGGAGGGTGAGCAAAGCTTAGTTGTTGATCTTAGTGAAGAGGAAGATATGATGAATGCCAATGCATAGATTGAACCACCTAGGATCAAAGAAGCCATTAGGAAGGACAAGGTGGTGTGGATGTATTTGAAGGAAGGTGGAATTATTTCATCTATGGAGAGTGAAGCGTGTTGAGGACCATGATGAGAAGGTGACTTGACATCTCATGGATTCTTGGAAGAACTAGTCAGCAAACATTAATGGCATCCTTTTCAAGGTTACCAAGGAGCTAATTGTTAATGAAAATTTCTTGGCTTTAGAAAGAAAAATCAAGAGGAAGCAAGGTATGATTGTAGATGAGATGAGCCTACAAAAATTATTCTTACCTAATGAAGCCTCGATTCATTTTTGTGGAGGAATTTCTTGGGAAAAGTTACCCAAATAGTACGATATGGTCTACTATCTCATTGTGAGGTATATAACCATGGAAAATAGATTCAAGGTGTGTTAATATTACTATTTTTCAATCTTTAACCACTTTAGGAAAAGGGAATGTATCTCATTTCCTTAATTTCTATTGCATTCTATGGAAGATTACGTGTGAAACATTAGGAAGAACAAAGAGGAGAGAAAAAACTATTCTCTTTATCGCCAAGCCTTGATTTTTATTTCTCTTCAAATTTGATGTAGGAGCATCTTGTGTCTTTAAGTAATCTTGTGCGAAAAAATAATAATAATAAAGCATTTCATGAACCTTATGGTTTTCAAAGTTAGACATGTGTTTGAGACATGTTTTTTAAGCTTCTCCTATGTGTGCATGAAGATTGGATGTATCAAGTTGAAGTTACAGTCGGTTTACTTTGACATTAGAGTTGTATTTTCTAGTTTTTGTGTGCTATTTACATGTTGTGTAGCCATTGATACTTAATGAATCATCCTTTGTGAACCTATAGAATTAAAGAGGACCTAAATTACTACCATAAATTAAGAGCACAAGTCCTAATTCATTCAGATTTGGGAGATATTGTTATCTTCCTCAGGTATCATTTTTTAGCCAGTTTTCACGAAATGTGTGGACTTTCTCATCTTGCATGGTTTTTTATGATGAAATTGGATCTTTCTAAGTTAGGGACATTTTATTGGGTCATGTTTGGGCCTAAATATAACTTGGTATTTATTTTTGTTCATAGTTTCTATAGTTTTAGTTTACTCTTCCAAGGTGGACCTATAATGTAATTAAATGCTTGACTAGCCGACTTGTGGCTAAGCTGGCTATATAAGAAACTTGGACTGATGTAGAAGTAATAATTAGATAATGGGAGATCATAAGAAAGATATATCATTAGAATATCCTAGAGAATAAGGTGGGATGTGATCTTGGACTTGATTTCATAATTCATTATATATGGCCGCAACCGGAAGGCCTCACAACTAGGCATGTTTATATTTATTTTATGAAAGATATTTTATGAAAGCTATTTATTTTATGTCTTTCTCATTGATTATATCATGGAGAACCTTATTATATTGGTTGTAGGGTGAAAGATCTAAAATTTTACTTCTAACTTGCAAAAGGTTATGGTCTTGTAGGAGTTTTTGTCAAGATGGTTCATGGTAGAGGAAATGTGGATAGTGTTATAATGAACATGTTGAGATAGATTACAACTAGACTTGAAGCTATATAGATAGCCCATAGAAGAGGTGTACATCTTGAAGATGTTAGTGATGAAGAAGAGGCATCACCTAATCCTAAACCTAAACTTGAAGTAGAACAAGAAGAGGAAAGACTTTTGAGAGTTTTGTATAAAACTAATTCCAAAGATGCTATAGAATTTTCTCACTATGATGGAAGACTTGAGAACGATGCATTGTTGGATTGGATCTCTGAGATGGAAAAATATTTTGATTATGAAGGTACTCTTGATAATAATTAAGTTAATATTGTAGTCAAAAATTTGATCAGTCATGCATCTCTTTGGTGGGATCATTGGCAAACTGACAGACAAAAGAGAGGAAACGCAAAGATCAAAACATGGATGAAGATGCTTAGAAAGATGAAGAAAGAGTTTCTACCAGCAGACTACTAGGTTATTTTGTTGATAAAATTGTAAAATTTTAGACAAAAGGACATGAGTCTGAAGTAATATACTAAGGAATTCTGCAAGCTGGATATCAGATTTGGACATGTTGATGATGAAGTTGAGAAAGTGGCTAGATACCTAAATGTCCTAAGAGCATCAATTCAAGATGAGATCAGCTATGTTAAGATGGATGGTGTGGAAGAGGTGTATCAATTTTCTTTTAAAGTTGAAGAAATATTTTCAAAGAGACGTGATCAAAGGTGGAGAGGAAGAGATGGCAGATTTCAAAGAAGTAGAGGTAGAACCTATGGAGAAAGTAGTAGATCTGATGACAAAATGCAAGATTAATGATGGAAATTTGAACCTACTAAAAGAGGTAATTACTCTAGAGGTAGCTATACTGGTTACTCTAGGAATAATAAAAGTGGAAAAAGAGAAGAGGGATCTTGGTTTAGATGCACTTGTTACAAATATGGTGAAGGATATATGGCCTTTGAATGTACTAACTCTGGAAAGAAGATTGGAGGTTATAGCATAAATACTTTGTCTTGTGAAAAAGTTGGTGAAACACCTAATGAAACTGAAAATGGTGAAAACTTGATGTTAAGAAGGATCTTGTGGAATGAAGAAGCTATTGAGGAACCTATTTTGAGATGAAGTTTGTTCAAAACTAGATGTAAGATCGCTAGATAATGTTGTAAAGTAATCATTGATACTAGAAGTTCATATAATTTGGCATATAATTTTGTAAAGTAATCATTGATAGTAGAAGTTCATATAATTTGGCATCCGAAGAGTTGGTTAACAAATTATAGTTGTAGAGATTAAGGCATACCAAGCCTTACCATGTTTCTTGGATCCATAAGGAGCATAAATTACTTGTAAGTGAACAATGGCTTGTCAAATTGGAAATTGGAAATTACTAGGATGAAGTCTTGTGTGATATTATGCTATGGATTGTTATCATATTCTTTTGGGTAGACCTTGGCAGTATGATATAAAATATTTGCTTGATGGTAGATTGAATTAGTATACTATTTGGTGGAAGGAAATAAACAAATATTATTTCTTTGGTAAAAAAGTTTGATGAAAGTTATTGTACTATAGTTAGAGTTTTTTTGGTAGAGGGTAATAAGTTTGCAAAAGAAATGAAAGAGCATAATGTTTGTTAATCTTTGATTACTAGAAAGATTGAGAAACAAGCTAAATTCGAACATGCACTTGAGATTGAACCTTTGTTGACTAAATTTCAAGACATCATTTCTAATAATGTACTTTACGATTTTCCTCCAATGAGAAGTATATGTCATTGTATGGTTTTGATACCTTGAGCTAGTTTTCCTAATAAAGCACCACACACGTTGACACCTAATGAAAAGATTGTGCTGAATAGACAAGTGCAAGAATTGCTAGAGAAAGGTTTGATCAGAGAAAGTTTGTGTCCTTGTGTAGTACCTATTGTGTTAGCACCCAAAAAGAATGTAGAATAGAGAATGTGCACTAATTCTAGAGCTACAAACAAGATAATAGTGAAGTATAGATTTCCATTACCTAGGATGGATGACATAATGTATAGTTTGAGTGGAGAAAATTATTTTATAAAGACTAATTTGAAAAGTGGTAATCATCAGTTTAGAATCAGAGAAGGAGATGAATGGAAAGCTATTTTTAAGACTAATGAAGAAGTGTATGAATTGTTGGTTATGACCTTTGGTTTGACTAATGCACCTCGTACTTTCATGATATTGATGAATGATGTTTTAAGGAATTTTTTAACTAAATTTTTGATTGTATATCTTGATGACATTTTGATATTTTGTAAAATTAAGGAAGAACATCTTGAGCATATCAGATAAGTATTGCATAAACTGAAGGAAGAAAATTTGCTAATTAATTTAAAGAAATGTTCATTTGTGAAGGAAGAAATTGTATACCTTGGTTTTGTAATTTCAGCTAATGGGCTAGAGATAGGCCCAAAAAATGTGAGAGTTATTCTTGATTGGCCTACACCAAAGAATTTTGGAGAGGTAAGATCATTTCATAGATTGGCAAGTTTTTATCTAGGAAGTTTATTAGAAATTTCAATTCTATTTGTAATGCTATGACTAAAATTATGAGAGGAGATAAAAAAAAAAGATTTCAAATGGACGCATGGAGCACAAAGGAGTTTTGAAACATTGAAACAAAAGATTGTAGAATTGCCAACACTTGCTTTGCCTAATCTTAGTAAAGTTTTTCAAGTTGAATGTAATGCTAGTGGAAATACAATTGGAGCTATTTTGAGTCAAGAAGGAAAATTTGTAGCTTTCTTTAGTGAGAAGTTGAATGATGCTAGGAGAAAATATTCAATTTATGATCATGAATTCTATGCTATTGTTCAAGCTTTGAAGAAATGTAGACATCATTTGATGCCTAAAGATTTTTTGTTGTATACTAACAAAAGATCTACAATATTTGGGAAGTCACAATAATTTGAATCATAAATATATGAAGTGGGTTGAGTTTTTGTAGAATTAGTATTTTCATTGAAGCATAAAAGTGGATAGTGGAATAAAGTTGTTGATGCCTTGAGCGAAAAAAGGAATTTGCTAATAGAGATGAGAGTTGAGGTACTTGGTTTTGATGATTTGAAGCATTTATATTTCACTAATCTTAATTTTGTAGAACCTTGGAAAGCTTGTAAATAATAAATAGTGAGTGATAAGTGGGTTGATTATTCTATTTAGGAAGATATTTTGTTTAAAGGAATTCAGTTAAGTATACCTAGAGGACCTATGAGAGAAGACATAATGAAGGAGAAACATGGTGGTGGACTTGCTGGACATTTTGGGATCAATAAGATAGTGAAACTAATTTCAGATATATATTTTTGGCCACAAATTAGAAGGATGTGTAGAAAATGGTAAGAAATTAAAAAATTTGTCAAATAACAAAAGAAAGTAGTCAAAATTTGGGATTGTATTCACATTTTCCTATACCTCATAAGCCTTGGGAAGATATTAGTATGGACTTTGTTCTTGGATTACCTAGAACTTAGAGGGGTAATGATTCTACCTTTATTATGGTTGAATTTTTTATAAAGATTGTTCATTTCATACTTTGTAAGAAAACATCTGATGTATTATGTGTAGCTGATTTATTCTTCAAAGATGTGGTAAGATTGCATGGTTTTCCTTAATCTATTGTTTTAGATATAGATACAAAGTTTACTAGTTATTTTTTGAAGACACTTTGGAAGGAGCTGAATACAGAGTTCAAGTTTAGTTCTACATTTCATCCTCAAATAGATGGACAAACTGATGTTGTGAACACAAGTTTGGGTAACTTGTTGAGATGTTTGGTTGGAGATGAAACTGCTAATTGGGATTTAGTTTTGGAACAAGAAGAGTTTGCATATAATAATTATGTAAACAGAATTACCAATAAAACATCACTTAATATTGTTACCGGATTTCATCCTAAGGGAACTGTAGAATTGAGAGACTTGAGAATGGAAACAAATAAGAGTGTTGAGGCCGAAGAATTTGGTGATTTCATGAAAAAAATATTTTAGTATGTCACAAATAACTTAAGAAATAGTAATCTAGTATATATCGAATGAGTGGATCAGAAAAGAAGACATAAATCTTTTGAAGTTGGAGATGAAGTAATGGTTTAGTTGAGGAAGAATAGATTTCTAGTTCGAACTTACACCAAGCTGAAAATGAAGAAGTTTGGGCCTCGTAAAATTTTAAACAAGTTTGAAAGTGGTAATGCTTTTGAGACTGAATTGTTGGAGGATATGAATATTTGACCTATATTCAATATTACAGACATATATGAGTACCATGAATTAGATCATGAAGCAGCTAATAAATTAGATTATCCTAAGAAGCAAGATGAAGGCATTGAAAGATTTTTGGTTACCAAGATAAGCAAAAGCACTAGAGGAAAATATTTTTTGAAATACCTTGTTTAGTGGAAGAAAAAACTAGTTCAAGATAGTTCATGGAAAACTCAAGCTGAAGTGGACATGTTTGATCTCACTGGGGTCATAAAAAATTCTTGATGACAATATTTGTTCTTATTAATCTTGGGTGTGTAATGTAGGAGCATCTTGGAGCTTTAAGCAATCTTGCATAAAATAATAACAAAAAATGTTTTCATGAACCTTATGGTTTGTGAGGTTAATGATGAGTTTGAGACATTTTTTTGAACCTTATCCTATGTGCACATGAATATTGGATAGATCATGTTGAAGTTAGAGCCATTTTCCTCAAGTGTCAATTTTTGGCCAATTTTCACGAAATGTTTGGAGTTTATCATTTTGTGTGATTTTGTATGATAAAATTGGATCTTTCTAAGTTAGGGACATGTTATTAGGTCATATGTGGACCTAAATATAACTTAGTATCAAGTTTTGTTGATAATTTCCATAGTTTTGGTTTATTCTTCCAAGGTGGACCTATAATGTAACTAAATGCTTGACTAGCCTAGTTGTGGCTTAGCTAGCTATATAAGGAGCTTGGAATGATGTAGAAATCATAATTAGATAATGGGAGATCATTATCTAGATAGATCATTAGAATATCCTGGAGAAGAAGGTAGGATGCACGCTTAGACTTGATTTCATAATTCATTATATATGGTGCAACCTGGAAGGCCTCACAGTCGAACATGTTTGGATTTCTTTTATGAAAGTTATTTGATCACATCAATATGGTTATGTGGAAAATGGTCTTTTTTTATCTTTGTTCATTTAATTTTTATGTTACTATCGTGCGTAAATCTAAGCAAGGGATGTTTGTAGCTTTAAGTTGTCCAATCTTTCCTCTTGAATCTGCCTATTCCTCCATCAAGATTTTGTGAAGGTATTCATTCACAAATTCTGAGCTTGATCCCTTCTCCCCTTAAAGTCACTAAAGTGGACTAAAGTTCATCCACTTCCACCAAAACCTAGAGTGATAGGGAGCTTTTTGCAATTGCTAGGAAGATACAAATGGAAAAAAATGTAGTCATGGATGTTGAAAGCACTAGTAATAATTCTAGGAAGGGTATTAATAGTTTAAGAATAGACTGAGAGAAAAAAATCCCTTGACCAATCTTGGATTGAAAAAACCTAATAATTATGAATTAGCTAACAATTCTAGGATGAAGTCTAGCCCTAGACCTAAAAGGAAAGCCATGAGGAGGAAGTATGGGGAACATGAAGAGGAGGAGACTAAATAAAAGGTAAGAATGAGGAAGTTGGGGGGGGTGGAGCTAGATATCCCTTTCCCCTCTTGGGTGTCTGATACTTTTGAAATTTAGACCTTACCTTAAATTCTAGGAAAGGTAGGGTTATGGATGAGTAGGGCATAGTTACTTCACTTCTTAAGATTGTGAATTTGAGTAGATGGAGCCACAGGGGGGGGTTTGTCTTTGTGGGAGATGATGGTCAAAAGGGAAAGAAAATAGTGAGGTCATAATCATGAGGAGGAGGGAACTATGGGGAAAATTGACAAAGCTCAAGTTAACCCAAATATTGCTAAGTTGGAGGAATCTATCACTATCTTGATAAAAAATAACGAGGACCTTCAAGATAAATTTTTCATGGTTGCTAATTTCTTTGTGTAGATAATGCATTTGGTGGCTACTATGCTTTACCTCAACCATACAAACAAGAGGAGACTATTAATGCCAAGGATGTGGAGATGACTTGCTCATTGTACAATTTCCTGACGAATGCTTGGATATGCCTACTTTAGGAAAACCCAATAAATTAGAGTAAGGAGAGTTAGCTCCTAATCTTGTGTTTTCATTTTTGTCTTTTTCTATGATAATTAGTTTCTTTATTGCCCATGAGGCTTTTTTTGTTAATATCTTCTAAACTAGTTTAATGCCGAGTTTGAATTATTGGGCTAAGTAAATGTATAATGTTGACATTTCCATTGTTATTACTAGTAAGTAGTTTTAGAAACATTCTATTTCGATGGTTTTTAATATTAAGGAAGGGATTGGTTAATCACATGATGGTGACTCTCAAGTGATTTACAGTCTAGGTGTTTGCTTTATGTTCTAGACCAACTCCTATTTTGAGTGCTTTTTTATATAAAAACATATAAAATAATTTTATTTCAAACAAGAAGAAATTAATTTTGAAATGCATGAACATTTATAGGAATATAATTTTTTAATTAAATTAAATTATTTATCTATACAACATATTTATGCTATAGACTATAGAAATAAAGGTTCGGACTAGTGAATCATGTTTAGAGCCTAAACAAAATTAGGCTTGGCTTTCATTTTTCTTAGGATTTAATTAAAGTTTGAGTTGTAGTTTAAAAAAGTTAATATTTAACCATAGTTAGGGTTAGGGCTCAATTATTCATAAGATTTTATTAGAGTTTGTGTTCAACTAGAGTTAGAGATATGATCAATTAGGTCTAGAGTTACTCTTAGGATCAAGGTTCAATTAATTGATGAGTATTGTTAGTTGCAATGAAATCTATTGATATGGAAACTTTGCTTTCAAATTATATTTCTCAATGTACTTTACACATTAAAAATATATATGAGCATGCTATTTTATTCACGAGGCCGAACTCTATTCTCATTTTTAGTATAAGCTAAGTGGAAATTATTAAGAAAACAATTTTAGTTCTTAAATTTTCAAATTAGCAATTATAAGTTAATAAAACTTTATTATTAATTATAAGTAATTTTAAAAATGGAACATGTAAATTAATAAAAAGGACATAATAAATTTTTTATTGAATACATCATCCACAAATGTGAAGGAATTCACAAGAATTGTCATAAATTTTATGATAATGAATCAATGAATTAAATATTAATTTTATGAAAGAGCATAATTATAAATTTGTATTAATTATATTAATTAAAAATAAAACAAGAGTTACAATAAGATTGTCTAGACTTAATAAATAATAATAGTTTAATAAATTAGAATAGTACTTATTAAAAATAAATTTATTTTTTATTTTTTAAAAAGAGAGAAATATTTAAATGTAATTAGTTGAAATAAAAAGTAATAATTATAGTTCAATAAAAGTGATTGAAATATTAAATAAGCTTTTACAAATGTAATTATTCATGGATTATAAACTATTAAAATTTATTTTTATAAACAACTAGTAAAAACTAATTTTAAATATAATAAGAAATAAAAGAAATTCAACAATTTAAAAATGTTCAAATATCAATATTAATATGAGAAATTAGAAAAAAAATTTTAAAAAATATATATATATATATATATTAGATAAATTAACAAAAAAAATAGTCAAAATAAAATATTAAATAGAACAATAATTCATAATGTAATTCCATATCAAAATCCAAACATTGTGAAAAATTGACCTAAATAGACAATCGTTGCAACTAAGACCACGTTTGTAGTTATGAAAATTAAATGTAAATGAAATGTTGTATCGCGCAGAAGAAGGTGTACAATGATTTTCAATTTTTGTGTGCCATTGAAATGCATCCAATACTGCAAGATTCAAAACATCTACCTATTTTGTACATATTTTCTCTTTAAATTTTTTTAAAAGAAGATAATTACGCCGATAAGCATCCCCTACAGTGAAAGAAGCTATATCAAAAATCCATGTCCATAACTATTGTCATTGCCCAAGCAGAGCCGCATTCAGCTATCCGTAATCAGAGCCACGCATTCAGCAATCACTTGATACACCACAAACAAAACTAGGGGAAAAAACTAATAAATGTGAAGCACATATATTCAGCTTCAGCAAAACCTGTAGGTAACTGTTTCAAATTTTGAGAAAACCTTTATCCCATTTTAACAACATGAATTCAAATTTTCAACCAAAAGGCATCAGGAAGTAAAGCACATGAGTTCCGCCTCTAAATCTCAAAAGAGCTCGTAAACTACATATATACACAACTACCATTAATAGAATCCATGGATCTGCCCCAAAGTCAACATCATGAATACCTCTGTGTTTATTAAATTCAACTATCAGTGAATCTAAAGAGTCATAAACCAAACAGAAAATGGAGACCTGAAATTGGTGTATGTATAGACAACAAGACATGTATTTGTTACATTAGTTTAGCGAGTTCCACCTCTAAATCTCAAAAAAGCTCGTAAACTACAGATATACACAACTGCCATTAATAGAATCCATGAATCTGCCCCAAAGTCTGCATCATGAATATCTTTGTGTTTATTAAATTCAAATATCAGTGAATCTAAAGAGTCATAAACCAAACAAAAAATGGAGAGCTGAAATTGGTGTATTTATAGACAATAAGACATGTATTTGTTACATTAGTTCAGCGATGAAAACCGTAGTTATTCAGTGAGAGATACTTACCGATGACAACTGCAGTTTGATGATAAATATCAATTATAGTTTGATAGTTTTTAATGATCACTCTAGGCTGACAATTGTAGTTCCCATTTTAACTCTTGATAGACTTGCACTCTGTCATCAATTTTCAACTACAACTATAGATTAAAATTAAATACTTGTGGTTGACAAGTCCACTTATCCATTTTAACCCTTGGCAATATGTCATCATTTTTCCACAAAATTAGGTACATTGTTATTGATAAAATTTTATAAAAGGTACATTGTTATTAATAAAATTTTATAAATGGTAAATCTACCATTAGCTCCTCACACATAATAGCCTCATAGAAATTGAGCACATAGGTTAGTGAATTTGTTGTTTTTTTTTAATATTCTGAATAAGTCTTGTTCAAATGTATCATTTTATAGCAGTTCCTTTCAACAATCAAATTATCTATTTATTTTATTTTCTGCTATGTTATATATGTATATAAGTTAAAATATTTTATCGTATAAGTGGATTTGGTAATTTATTCTATTCTTCTTCATTTGCAATTCTTTTCCAAAATAAAATTCAAAGCAAAGCTGATGAGAATATGGATTGCATGGTTGAATCAATTTGCCCATCATTCTCTATAAAACTACTTTTTTTGCCATGTTAGATTTACGTTTTTTTGGTTTATCTATTTTCTATTTTTTAATCATATAAGATCTACACACAAAATTAATTAAATTTTTTACTTTACAAAAAACTTTTAATATATTATATTTAGTTTGCTATTCTTAGCTTTAATTTGTATCTATTATCTTAAATGGTTTATGATTTCACAAATTATACTATTTTAAAAATTATTCATTCGGATTTGTTTTCCTCTAATTTTTTCTAAAAATTAACATCTTCAGTATTATCTTTAGATGCGTATTTATTTTTCTTGCATTTTAGATTTATGTTTTTTATGGTTTTTCTATTTTTCTGTTTTTAATTAGTGTAAAAAATGTTATAATTTTGTAATCATTTTCTAATCATTAGGCGTTATCTTTTCAAATTTTTATTTCTTTATTAATTGAAAATTATCTTTCACTCATATAAGATATATGTAGAAAATAAATTTAATATTATTTTTAATTTTTACTTTATAACAAACTTTTAATATATTTTATTTAGTTTGTTAATTCTTAGCTTTATTTAGTATCTATTTATCTTAAATAGTTTAGGATTTCTTAAATTATAATATAATCTTATTTAATCATTAATTTTTTATTTTTTTAATACTATTAGTTTTTTAATTTAATATAAATATTTTATTCAAATAAATCACATGCACATGCACAAAATATCTTTAGGACTAATACTACATTGTTTTCTTTCAAATTGTAGGTCTCTACTATATTGGTCATTCAATGCATTTGATTACTTTAAAGGTCATTATCTAGGTACTTTATATCGATTGTCTTTCTTCATAAATATTTTTAGTTATTATTATAATAAATAATTTTCTTACATTGTATCATATTTTTGTGTCATTATATAGAGATCTGAATTGTGAAGCTGACCATTTACATTATATAAATTTCAATTATATTCATAGGTTAGATATACAATGGACTTGTGCTGCAATGAAAAAATAATGTCATACAAATATCAGATATAGAAGACACCATAAATGGGCCACCTCCATCAAGTCCTATGATTTCCATAGATTCAAATGGGTACATAGAAAAACCTATTGAAAATGTAATTGAAAACATGTGTGGCCATTTCACAGAGATGGTAATTGATATTGAGAAACTAGCAATGCATATGCATGATGTTGACAAGACAAATGTCAACGTATCGACAGAAATGACATCCTTCATCAGAAAAGTAGCTTGCAAAATAGGGAGCATTGAAATATTTGTCAAAGAGATGTATTATGATAAGCATTATGATTTAGGGAACATTCAAATATTATGTGATGATTTCTTAAATTACTTGAAGAAGTAGATATTGTAATAGGGTTCTTTGTGTTCATCTAGTTAGAAAAATCACAACTAAATAAATTGTTCAACTCTCAAATTTTATGCGATGATTTCTTACATCACTTGAATACGTAGATATTAACACCAAGGCTTCTTTGAATTCATGTACTTGCAAAAATTACCAATAAATAAATTGCTGATAATGTTTGTCAGACCAGATCAATGTAAATGTACTTTTATATTCTTATTCATTATTTATGTATGACTATTACTTAATCAATTAAAAACTAAATATTTCTCTCATAAGTAAGCATCTATTCTACAAATACAAACACATATTGAAACAGATAGATAAATTACTTAGTCATGAATTATATAGAAGTATATATTTAATCATATTTTCATCAACTGTATTAATATATACTTTGTTTTTTTTTGTTATAATTTTACAATATCAACTATGGGATGTCCAAAAAAAAATTTGAATCAGAAGACCAATGTAGACTATATATAAGAGAATAGCAAAGAGAGTATCATAGAAACTACCATAGACAAAGAAGAGAAAAACAAATAGGCTCTTAGATAGAAAAGCAAAAAAAAAAGCACAATCAAGCTGATAGAGAATGATATGCTTGTTAGTTTTGTTAGCTTGGACAGTTGTTTGTCCATATGCTATTATTTAGTATCTAATTTTTTTTGCTAACAAATTGGTTAGAGCAAGGACAATTATTTATTAAATAATTGACTTCTTTTAGAAGCAACTAGAAACCAATTTTGTTAGGGTTGGTAAGTTGTTTTATATCTCCACCGTCGATTGTAAATCAATCTCGGCCGTTGGTTTACCAATGAGAGTAGTATAAAATGGGGTCTAGGCGGCATTTGGAGAATAAGAAGTGTGGAGAAACGTTTGCAGTGTTAGCAAACAGTCTTGCAGTGTTAGCAAGGGCGCAGTGTTAGCATGGGAGTAGTAGTGGAGAATATCAGTGGGATAAGTTAGGAGGTTGTCAGAGTTCTGCCAGTGAGAGGCAAGGAATTTTGTATCTCTCGATTTACTAAAGTTTAATATAATTCCTCATCTGTAGAACTAGTTTTCCCTTGGGGGTTTTTCCAGGGACAATTTGTCCAAAAAATTTATTTTCATTGTGTTGCACATTTCTTTCCGTATTTTATAAGTGAAGTTGCAGTTGTGTTATTTTTTGATATTAGCTGGTAATTTATTTTCAGCAGTTTAATAATCGTTTATGATAGGAGATTAATAATCAGTGACTACAATAGTTAAATTTTTCACATGGTATCAGAGCGTTGTTAAGGGTAGAAGAGTTTTGCCCTAGGAAAGAAATTTTGATCTCTTTAGATTTATTATTTCTTTAAACCCTTGAGATGGCTTTAGCTGGTTTGAGAGATCATGATAGATTGGATGGTGCCTCAAATTTTGGTGGCTGGAAGGCCAAAATTTCTTTATTGTTGGAAGAGAATGGTATCAAGGATTATGCTACCAGTGTTGTACCTGTACCAGCGAATGCAACACAGCTTGCAACATATAGGAAGGATGATGCCAAAGAGAGGAGGATTATCCTTGATGGTGTCAAGGATCATATTGTTCCACATATCACAGAGCTAGATACGACGAAGAAGATGTGGGATGCCATTCTGAATCTGTACCAGAATGCTACCACCAATAGGAAGTTGATTCTCAGAGAGAAGCTAAAGAATACCCGAATGAATCAGGGAGAAGATGTCACCAGTTACCTCACCAGACTCAGACTTGTCAAGGATGAGTTAGCAGTTGTTGGAGATAGCCCTAGTGATGACGAGCTAGTGAGAATAGCCCTAAATGGGTTTACTAAACAATGGAGTGTCTTTGTTCAAGTTGTTAGTGGATGAGATACTTCACCGAGTTGGGATCGATTATGGACTGATTTCACTCAGGAGGAGTTTAGACTAAGTCTTGTCAATGGGGCCAACAAGAGTCAAAAAAATGAGGTGGAACAAGAGAACGTTGCCCTAGCGGGTAAAGGGAAAGAAAAGAAGGGATCTAGCAAAGGATCAAATTCAAAAAGTGAGAAGAAGAAGAAGGACATTTCTAAGGTTAAATTCTTTGGATGTCACAAGTTTGGCCACTATGTCAGTGATTGCCTAGAGAGGAAGAAGGGTAAGAAGCAAGTGGCAGCTTCAGCAAGTGCAGAAGAACTCTCCAGTAGAATGGAAGATGAGTTTGCACTCATAGCTTGTATGGTTAGCTCAACCTCACAGTGTGTTTGGTATATAGATAGTGGGGCATCACTTCATATGACAGGAGTTAGAGAGTACTTCTCCAGTTACGAGGAGGACACCAACATCCAGATTTCTATGGGAAACTTGTCCAAACTCAACTCTGTTGGGAAAGGGACTATTCAGTTTCAGACGGAGAATGAAAAGATAATTCCACTTCATGATGTGTTATATGTGTCAGGCTTAGGTTTGAATTTGATTTCTATATGTGTTCTTCAGGATAGGGGGTATAATGTACTCTTTAGAGGGACAAATGTGTTGATTAAGCACAAGGATTGGAAATCACCCATAACTATTGGAGTTAGGAGTGGTCGCCTTTATAGATTGCAGTTTGATACTCCTAAGGCACTTATGAGCAACATTAATCCTAGAGATCTTGGAGAGCTATGGCATAGGAGGATGGGCCATATTCATCATGGAGCACTTAGACTGCTTTGTGAGACAGTGACAGGTGTTCCAGAGGTGAGCACGAAGCATGATGATGTATGTAAGGGATGTGTGTTGGGGAAGTTTGTGAAAGCATCTTTTCCAAGGAGTGACACCATATCTAAGGGTGTTCTTGATCTAGTACATTCAGATGTTTGTGGATCGATGTCGACGAAATCTCTCAGAGGATATGAGTACTATGTTACTTTTATTGATGATTTCTCTAGAAAGACCTGGATATACTTCTTGAAGACTAAGGATTAGGTTTTTAGTTGATTCCAAGAGTTCAAGGCTCTTGTGGAGAACTCGACAGGAAAGAAGATAAAGGTTCTTTTGTCAGGAATCAAGAGAGAATGGATTGTTCCTTACAATCCACATTAGAATGGAGTTGCTGAGAGGAAGAACCGTTCTATATCGGAGGCATCAAGAGCTATGCTACATGACCAGGACATGCCTCGTTACTTATGGGCAGAGGCGTGTAATACAGCGGTCTACATTCAGAATAGAGTTCCACACAAGGTGCTAGGGAAGATGACACCAGAGGAGGCTTTCACAGGGAAGAAGCCAGATGTTAGTCACTTCAAGATATTTGAGAGTTTGGCATATTGCCATATTCCTGGGGATACATGTACAAAGTTAGATCAGACTACAGAGAGGGGGTACTTTGTTGGGTACAGTGAGACCTCAAAGGCATATAGGATTTTCATTTCGGGGACTAAAAGAATTATTGTCAGATGGGATGTCAAGTTCATGGAGGACAAGGCATTCAGGAGATCCAGAGATTTACCAGTAGATGATCAAAGTGAGCAGCTAACAGAAGCTCCAAGACCAAGTCAAGAGTAACAAAGCTCAAGTACAGTTACCAGTACGAGTGTAGACTTAGTTAGTGAAGATTCACAGAGTATGAAGCAATAGGTGCAATAGGAAATGCATCTAGAAGACTTAGAGGTTGACATTTCATCCTCTATAGTTGGCAGCAGGAACCATGTGGTTCCAGATACACAAAAGGATACTCAGGACTTTGTGGGAGCTCCTAGGAAGAGTACTAGATAGAGAAGACAACCAGCCAAATTCAATGACTATGTGGCATTAGTTAGTCAGCTGGTAGATAGTGAGCCTTCTAGCTATCAGGAAGCTATAGAACATCATGTATGGCAAGATGCTATGGTTGATAAATATTCTTCAATAATGCAGAATGATGTGTGGGAGGTAGTACCTAGACCAATAGATAGGGCTATAGTTGGATCATGCTAGATCTATAAGATAAAGCATGGTTCAGATGGTAGCATCGAGAAATACAAGGCAAGGTTTGTGGCAAAGGGGTTCTCTTAAAAGGAGGGAATAGACTATGAGGAGACATTTTCTCCAATTGCCAGGTATACTTCTACACGAGCTGTAATCTCACTTGCAGCGTAGATGGGATGGAAAATCCATCAAATGGATGTCAAGACAACATTCCTTAATGTTGAGTTGAAGGAGGATGTATACATAGAACAACTAGAAGGCTTTGTAGCACATAGCAAAGAGAACCACGTGTGCAAATTGAAGAAAGTATTGTATGGACTCAAGCAGGCTCCTAGAGTGTGGTATGAGTGCATTGATACATACTTGTAGAAAATGGGCTTTGTGAAGAGTGAAGCAGATGCTAACCTCTACTACTTGATGGTTGGGGGTGAGATTCTCATTCTTTTTCTTTATGTGGATGACCTATTTCTTACAGGTTCACTAGGGCTCATAGTGGATTGCAAGAGGAACCTTGCAGAAGAGTTCGAGATGAAGGAATTAGGACTTATGCACTACTTTCTAGGCATGGAAGTGTGGAAGACTGATGGAGAGATTTTCCTTGGTCAAGGGAAATATTGCGTTAAAATCTTGAAGAAATTCAGGATGGAGGATTGCAAAGCCATGTCTACACCCATGATTATGAATTGGAGGAAGGTAGATACATCTAAGAAGGATGTAGATCCCACTTTATATAGACAGTTGATTGGTTCACTTATGTATTTGGTCAATACTAGGCCAGATATAGCATTTGCAGTAAACTCTCTTAGTCAGTTCATGGTTGAACCAAAGAGAATGCATTGGATAGCGGCTAAGCATGTGCTACGTTACTTGCATGGTACAGTCGAGTATGGGATCAGATATGTTCAAGGTGAATGTATCAGGTTGATAGGCTATACTAACGCAGATTGGGTAGGAAGTACAATAGACAAAAGGAGCACTTTAGGGTGTTGTTTTAGCCTAGGATCAGGAGTTGTATCTTGCTTCAGCAGGAAGCAAAAGTTTGTGGCTCTAAGTTCAGCAGAAGCAGAATAAATAGTAGCTAGCATGGCAACATGTGAAGCTATATGGCTTTGGAAGTTGTTAGTAGCCTTGTTTGGTCAGAAGGTTGAGACTACTGTGATACATTGTGAAAATCAGAGTTGCATCAAGTTGTCTGAGAATCCAGTGTTTCATGATAGGTCTAAACATATAGATATCAGATATCACTTCACCAGAGATTGTGTACAAAGGAGAGTTGTTCAACTACAATACATACCTATAGAGGAGCAAGTAGCAAACATTCTGACTAAGGCATTGGGGAAGGAAAAATTTATCTTCTTCAAAGATAAGTTAGGTGTCTTGTAGAACAGCTTCCTCGCTAAGAGGGAGTGTTAGTTTTATTAGCTTGGACAGTTGTTTGTCCATATGCTATTATTTAGTATCTAATTGTTTTTGCTAAAAAATTGGTTAGAGCAAGGACAATTATTTATTAAATAATTGACTTCTTTTAGAAGCAACTAGAAACCAATTTTTTTAGGGTTGGTAAGTTGTTTTATATCTCCACCGTCGATTGTAAATCAATCTCGGTTGTTGGTTTACCAAGAGAGTAGTATAAAAGGGGGTCTAGGGGGCATTTGGAGAATAAGAAGTGTGGAGAAACGTTTGCAGTGTTAGTAAGCAGTCTTGCAATGTTAGCAAGGGAACAGTGTTAGCATAGGAATAGTAGTGGGGAATATCAGCGGGATAAATTAGGAGGTTGTCAGAGTTCTGCTAGTGAGAGGCAAGGAATTTTGTATCTCTTGATTTGCTATAGTTTAATATAATTCCTCATCTATAGAACTGGTTTTCCCTTAGGGTTTTTTCCAGGGACAATTTGTCCGAAAATATTGTTTTTATTGTGTTGCGCATTTCTTTCCATATTTTATAAGTGAAGTTGTAGTTGTGTTATTTTTCGATATTAGCTGGGAATTTAGTTTCAGCAGTTTAATAATCGTTTATGATAGGAGATTAATAATCAATGACTGCAATAGTTAAATTTTTCACAATGCTAAGAAAAAGAAAAATCCAAGTGTAAATCATTTCGAAGTTGAGAATAGTGAGGATACAAGTCTACAGAGAAATCTTCATCAAATGACACTTGCACAAACCTCTAATTCTCAAGGTCAAGAAAGACAAGAGCATCATGTCGAACCAAATGAGACTTCCCATCCTCACTTGAATGGAACTATTCAGTTCAATGATGAACATGAAAATTTAGTCTCAATAGATTGTGTTCCAGAAACATGTCAATAGGGAAATTCATTAAAGATGAATTTAAGTGTTCAGTGTAGTGTCCATGATGTACAAAATTGTAATGGTTTAGTTCAATTTGATTTCAAAAGATTCCAAATGTAGTTTATATCTCAACTAGATAGTTTTAGAACCCCATAGTTGTGTTATGTCTATCAAGAATCATATATTGGAATCAAAGTATCCTGAAGTTCTAAAGGTCCTATATGTAATAGATGTAGAGAAGAAAGAGGAATTCATAGATTTTCATGTTCAAACAATATGGATCTTGGGCCTCAAGTAGAGATTTTATCAAAATTGACACAAGTAGAGGAAATGTTGATTGCACATGTAAGCCCAATACTACAAGTGACCCATTCAACAGGTGGTCAATATAAATACAAAGGTCACAGCATAAGTTTTCCTTAGAATGTAAAATGGGTTTCAAAAATATTGCCACACAAAATACAAAATTTTCCCATTATTATTGTTAGAAGAAGGAATCAATGTGGCACAGATTATAATTTCACTATCAATAGAGATCGTGTTTACAAAGCACTAAAATACAAAATAGAGCATGACAAATTTTATTCAGATGTTATTATTGTTGATAATGCTCTCAATGACCTACCAAGAAATATAGATGAAAATGTATTTAGTAGATTAAGTATAGTACAAATGGAATTTGACTCAGATACCAATGAAGTCACATATGTTGATCCTTTATTGGAGATTGATGAAGGTAATACAATAGAACACACTACATCAATGTCTTCAAAACCACCAAATGCCCAAAGAGAAATGAAATTAATTCAAATGTGGGTTAATAACCCTGATGCAAAACTAACAACATTGATTGATTGGCCCGGGATTGGTGCTTCTCCTATCAATGATTATGTAATGTCAGGTTTACTAGACATGGCATTTCCTACACTATTCCCTGATGGAAGATGTGATTGGTTAGAAACATGAATGAGGCATGTGCATCTACATGAATTTGTCAAGCATTTATTATGGTTTAGGGATCATAGGTTTGGCAAACATCCGTGATTTAGATATTTTATAATGAACATGATAATGAGACACTGAGCATAGAATTCATCTATAGTTTTTGTGAAAAGAAATATCCAAGGCATGCCCATTACTATCAATGAGCTACTAATGCCAAAATCTCATTTAGCTGATAGGTTGATGTGGTTTGGAAAAATGTTAAGGAGAACATAGTCATACTAGACTAAATGTCATGCAGAATTGATAGACATGCTTCATCAAATTGGCACTCCAACAATATTTTTCACCTTAGGTGCAATAGATATGCAATGGCTTGATCTACATGCTCTCATGCTTGGAACATGCCCAACCAATATGCGAGAAGCTCAAAATTGGAGAAAAGAAAATGTTATCAACTATCCTCATTTAAGACATACAATATTCAAAAAATAAATTCTAAAAAAGGGAATGGATGTCAAAGATTTTTGGTGTAGGTATGAATGGAAACATAGATGTTCTCCACATGTGCATGGATTTTTATGGATAAATGGTGCTCCCAATATGGACATTATTGATTGGTAAAATGAGGAGGAATGAAGAACAATTGAGAAATATTTTCATTGCATTATTCATGCATGGAATCCTAGAGAAGATCCACATCAAAGAAATATATAGGTAATTTCAATTTGTTTTTCTATAAAATATCTTGTTATTAAATTAAATATTGTTTCAAAAATATATTTATATAATGAACATATGTCGAATATGTTTATTTTCTTGTTGGCATTCCAAAATTTTGGTCAACATCCATGTCTCAAAAATACAACAAAACTTACCAATATGGATATTGATAATGACTATGAACAAATATTAAACTATGTTGAGCATCACAAAGTTTGTAGAGAGGGTGCATGTCTACACAAAAAACAAGGAAAGATGGTTTGCAAGTAACTATTATAGTTATTAATATTTTTATTGTAAAACATATTATTTATTTAATGAAATAATTATTCATTCACCTTCTTATAATGTTTTCAAATATAATGCTCCTTGGCCATTGAATCTTACTATATCTAAATTATACAAAGACATAGGAACATGTGAATTTTTTTTTGAGCCAGCAACAAATGATGATAGAGTTAACTCACATAATCATCACATATTGGAATTATTGAGAGAAAATATAGATTGGCAACCTGTTTATTCTAAACATGCAGTCATTACATACATAGAAAAGTACACATCAAAAGCTCAGAAGAGATTTGAAACATATCACCAGATGTTGATGCATCTTTCAAACATGGAAAACCCTGATGATTTAGCTGCACGTGCTTATAGAAGGCTTCTAACAAAAATTGTGATAGAAAGGGACATTAGAGCTCAAGAAAAATGTCACATGTTGTTAGAGCTTCCACTCATGGAGAGTAGTAGAAGATTTGTCAATCTGAATGTCTCACATGAAGTGTTAAAATCTATAACTCTGAATAATGAGGAGAACAATGATGACAATAAAAAATGTTTCGTTGATGGATATAAAGAAAGTCCTTTTTCTATGGAAGGCATCACACTAATTAATGCAACAAAATCATGGATATACAATTCTAAAATAAAAAGAGAAAATAAATGGGAGCCAAGGGAAAAAGTAGCTATAGTTAGATTCTTTTCAAGATTTACATACATTCCTCCACGTGCTTCACAAAAATGGGTAGAATTCTATTTTACAGAGTTGTTACTATACAAACCATTTCATGATATAGAAGGGGATATTGGTGTGGATATTGACTCCATAATAGAAAAGTGAGACTCATTAAGTTATAATTCTTGGCATGTACGAAGAGAAACAATTGTAGAGGAAAATGAAAATAATAATGGTTTAGATATTGGAGAAGATGAAGCTGTTGCAAGTAATACTACAGAGAACGAATGGGAAGTCATATCTAGACTTCATAATGGTTAAGATATGCAACTATTAGAAATATATATGTTGGGAAGAAGAGACATTGATAACAATACAAATTGGTCTACTGAATATCAAGGTGAGCAGTATACAATGGGAGCAGTCAATTTCATAAAAAAATATGAAAGAAAATGGATGTCTCATATATGATGATATTCCTCAGTGCTTCAATTATACAACCCTTAGCAATAAACAACAAAAGGCAATGAACATAGTTATGACACACTACCATACCAATGAAGATAGAGGCCCATTGTTCATGATAATTCAAGGAATAACAGGAATAGGAAAGTCATATTTGATTGGTGTCATTCATGAATCCCTTCAAAATGCATGTTTGTCGGGTCCTTCTCCTCTTCTTTTACTAGCATCAACATGAGTTGCAGCATTTAATATTGGAGCTTTCACTATTCATTCAAAACTAAGAATACCAGTAAGAGATTTTTCACAACTAGAAGGATCACGTCTTACAAGTTTCCAAGAGCAAATGAAACATATCAAATACATATTGATTGATGAAATGAGCTTCATTGGTCAGACTATGTTGGAAAACATAGATTCAAGATTAAGGCAAGCATTTCCACAAAGTTCAGACGAAAGTTTTGTAGGTATACTTTTACTTCTATTAGTACATGTTATCATATTATGCCATATTTAGTATAGTATATAAATATTAAACACATTATAAAATCTAAACAACTTATTAGTTTTTTAATTTTAAATTTGTTTAGGTATATCTATAATTTTTGTTGGAGACTTGGGTTAATTGCCTCCAGTGAGTGAAAGACCTGCATATGATAGCAAAAGATGAGCAAAATTATTGTGGGAGGAATTCAAAACTATGGTAACTTAAGATAAGATTTTTAGACAAGAGGGGGGAAACATTGAACAAAAAAATTTCGTCAGCTTCTAACAAATCTTAGAGATGCTGACCCACAAATTGAAGACTAGAAATTACTTATGTTGAGAACTCCTATCAATTTAAATGCTACCACAAATGAAGAGTTTCAAAATTGTGTCCATTTGTTCTGCACAAATGACAAGGTTTATAACCATAATAAGATAATGTTGCATTCACTAAAGCATCCTGTTGCACAAAGTCTTGCAACAAAAGTAGGGAGTTTGAATTCAATAGAAGATTATTCAAATGGAGAGCTTGACCTTGAATTACTAATCAGTAACAATTCAAGAGTGATTTTGACTACAAATCTTTGGGTAGAGGTAGGTCTTGTCAATGGAGCATTGGGGTATATTAGAAAGATTATCTACAAGCTAGAGTGTGAACTACCAGAGCCACCAACATATGTTTTGGTTGAATTTGATAATTATTTTGGATCACATTTTCAAGATGATCAACCAAATATAGTCCCAATAATACCAATGCAAAGGGGTAGAACTCTTCAACTACCTTTCAGATTGGCGTGGGCATTGACCATTCATAAATCACAAGGACTAACTCTCTCAAAAGCTACAATTGATATAGGTCCAAGAGAGAGAATATTTTTGAAATTTGTGGCAATATCTCATGTGAAGTCTTTACAAAGTCTTAGAATAACAACACCATTCACATATGACAGTTATGAGAAAATGAAAAAGGACATACAACTTTCCAAAAGAAAAGCTGAAGAAAATAGACTCAAATTTTTAGACGAATATTGAGGTAATTTTTTTATTTTGAAAATTGCTTCAATTACAATATATTGGTACATTATATAATTTCAAAATATAATGACTTTAAAATGGTTGCATCCATATAAACTTGCATGTATATATAAGTACACAAAATTGAAAAACTACAAATTGTTGTATCCTATTGATGTTCAAATTTATTATCTTAAATTATATATACTAACATTGATTTGATTTTTTTTGATTCTTAGGTAACACCTTTTTCTATGGATCTATCAGACAATGAATTTGAAATTGTTGATGCAAGTCCAAACATTTCAGCCAACTCTCCTCCATCTGATGAAACACTTATTGATAAGTGCACAACATCAATTTTAGAGTGTTGCTCTAAAATTCTTTAGGATATTGAAAATAATGCATTATCCATTGATTACATTGAAGAGCTAGAAATAATGAGGATGAAAGATGTTGCACACAAGGTTAAGGAGACATATACAAAAGTTTTTGCCTTCACAAGTTTTATGTAAGAAGTATGATGTGATCACTTGCATAATAAAGGTTATAATACTATTATAATCAATGAAGAATATGTAATGTATTTGCACCATTACAATGAGGTGCTCTTTATGTAATTTCTACTTTGATAGCACAAAACTTTTAAATAAGAGTTATTTGAACAATTTATAAACTCTTCAATTGTGATATAAACTACAAGGTTTGACCTATGTTTTTTTATTCTCTATAATTTATATACTATTGGTTGTAGAACTTTTTCAACTATTTTGAATCAAATAATTAGTTTGCCTTAAACTCCAAGCTTTGTGTAATGATTTAAATTGATGATTGTGACTTGTAATATCACCAAACTTTTAAATAGAAGTTATTTGAAACATTTGTAAACTCCTAAATTGTATCAATACACTACATGGTTTGACATATTAATTTTTTAATGGTTTATAATTGATATGATACCAATTATACAACTATTCCAATTTTTTCGTATCAAACAATTCATAAAAGAAAATATGTATTCATATACATATTTCTTTTTACCAATGTCCAAAAAATGATGAAAGATGAATATTGTTTAATATACATTTTTTTTTAAATATGTATTTGTATTTAGTAATGACCAAAATATTGTCATAAATCTTCTATATATAAACTATAGTTATCATACATGTATATCATGTGCATGGTTGCTACTAGCTTATTTGTATTTATTTAGATAATATCTATATTAAAAACGTCGATTAATATCTTTCCGAATGGCCTATATTAAAATAAGATATCGATCGACATATTTAATATAGATATTATCTGAATAAATATGAATAAGCTAGTTACATTCTCCCACTATGAAGCCATGTTGTTAGAGAGGTTAGGAAATGTTCAATTCTACATTAGAGTAAAGGTAGTTTTATCATGGTATTGTGAAACTTTAGGTTATCTTTAAATTAAGATTTACTAATATATATCTATTAATAATATATAATTTAGTAGAAAAATATTTAATAAAAATTAGTAATAGAAAAATCAATATTTGTTAAATAATAATAAATATATTTTATCAGGTTTCAAGGGTCTGTCAATCCCTCCTTTCTTAATCAAAAATAAATATTTTTAAAAAAAAATATTTTCTTCACTAATTACTAAAAAATTCTTTTTATAATTTTTTGAATATTATTTAACAATTTAAATTGGAATGAATTAAAGTTCAAATGTAATAAGAATGGATTAAAATTCAATTGTAATAATTAAATTATTTTATAAATAATTGTATTTTTTAATATATTGTTCCATTTTAATATTTATCTAAATTTTTTAAAGAGATATTTTCATCTTAAGCTACAACAAAACTATCTAGACCAACATTGCAATTAATTTTTACCAAAGCATAAATATTTACATTGGAATTAGAACTATTTAATGACCTTACATCAGCTCCTATAACACCACAAACATATGAACCAATCAATTTGAAGAAAAATAATTTTAGAAATTTAAATAAAAATTTAAAATGAAGATAAAAAAAAAGTCATTACATAAATTCAAAGAATTGTAAAATAATTAATTAATATCTTGCTACATTCGAATTTTACTCAGTGAAAATATTTACCTTGCTATTGGTTGTTTCTAACACGCGTTATTATTCAAACAAATGTAAAATATTTTTAAAATACTTAAAAATTAAAATAGCATGTAAAATTGCATTTTTTATATATTGAAAAATATAACTATTATACTATTTAATTTGAAATAAATATAAAGCATCTGAAATAAGTAATTATAAAAAGAAAATATAAGTAAATATTAATTCAGTGATATAATTTTTTTAAATATTACTTCACATACTAAATATTTCAAAAATAAAATATTTTTAAAAATAAATAAATGAGAAAAATGGAAATGATTGAATGTTTATGATTAAGAAATGCAATTGATATAAATAAAAGTATAACACAATATAAAGGTTGTTGATAGAAGTTTTTTGTGTTCTATATTTAATGAAAGGAAAAATAACATGTATGTACATTCAGAGAGTCTAGGTGCCTGTGTCTGGTTCCAAATTTTTACACGTCCACAAACATGCAAAAGAGAAAACCACTTGTAAAGAAAAAAATTTTTCTGTGTACAAAATCAATACTATGCATGTAAACAATGAAACACTCTTGTGAATAGCTCTGAATAGTGGATTGTTTCCTTGATGGACTATATTCAGAATGTGAGTTTGAAAGAATTAAATATGAGAGTCTTATTCACAAGAAGAATGTGCAACCATTTCTTCAGCAATTTTGTGAAATATGGACATATGGTCAGTGGCAAATGGCCATTATACTTCCTTCCATCACTCATTAGTAGTTGAATTGCACAGGTAATTAGTTATCTCTTTTCATTGCATTTGTATCAATTTGACGATCAATTGTTTCATCATCTAAACACTCATGATTTCTTTTAAAAATTCTCAATACCCTATTTTTTTTGTGGTCTGTTGTTCTAAAAAACTAGAATTTTATCTGTTGGTTTCAAGTGCTTGTCGATCTTTCCATTTTCAAAAAAATAGAACCAGATCGTGCATCTAAATATGTTTCCTGAGATAATTTGAAAATGAAATTATGCTTTCGCTCACTAAGGTTACCTCACTTTTTTTTTTGTTAATTAGGACATGCTTCACATTCAAAAGCAAGAGAAGCCAAGGAGCTATAGGCTACACACATTCTCATTACTCAGTTGGAAAGTACATGATAATGACAGGTGAGTGATCCCATGATGCTTTTTGATTTTGTATTTGATATGAAATGATGAAATGAAAGAAGCAACAGGGAGGCATGAAAGCCAATGGACATAGAATTTACAAATTAGTAATACTCCTACGACCTTGGAGAGTTCGACTGCTAGTTCTAGTAGTAATTGGACTATTTGAAGCTCTGAATCCTTGGAATAATTTGAGGGGTAGTTCATGCACTTCTATAGACTTGCTAAAGCTTGAACCATTTTGAGTGTCTATGTCATTAAAATTAAAACCTAGAATCTCTATTCACATTTTGAGCTGTTTTGAAATAAAGGGGTAAAAACTTTATTAAAGATCAAAAAGCTCCATTAAAAAGAGACCAAGGACCTAAGGTCCCAAGGAGAAACCAAAGCACAACCCCAAATAGAGATAAAACAACCAACACCATCATTTGTCACCATTCTCAACCCTATCCTCATCAAGAATATTCCTTAAGTCAAGATGGAGCTCCTGAGGAACCCACTCCCATTCCTCAGTTCTCCATCCCTCAGCATGCTCAAAAGCCCACCTCGCCAAAAAATCAGCTGCTCTATTCCACTCCCTTGGAATATGGACAAAAGTCACCATTTCCATCAAAGAACTAACTTGAAAAATTTGTTTCACAATCCTAGCCAACTGCCAATTAACATCAACCACTTTCTATTCAATAAGCAAGTTAATCAAAACCTGGGAATTGGATTCACAAACTATTCTTCTCCACCCCAAAGCATGAGTTTTTTCAAGAGCGGCAAGAATAACTAACCCTTTCACCAGGTTAATGGTCTGAATCCCATCATAGATTGAAAAGATAAAGATCACTGAGCCCAGAGAGTCTCTACCAATCCCACCAATACCAGCTAGACCTGGACTGCCCCTTGAAGATCCATTAGTATTGATCTTCAAGACACCATAAGGAGGAAGCTACCATTTTCCAACCTTGTCAA
Source organism: Cupressus sempervirens (assembly GCA_028749045.1). Lineage (NCBI taxonomy): Eukaryota > Viridiplantae > Streptophyta > Pinopsida > Cupressales > Cupressaceae > Cupressus > Cupressus sempervirens. The sequence goes on along the minus strand of CM053792.1, from coordinate 757,530,158 downwards.
TTTTTTGCTTCTCACGACGTCGTCACTTAGCCCTTGTTAAGGCCAAACAAGACCCCAAGGTCCCCAATCTCTCCACCAACTCTATATCTTGTTTCCCCAAAGGTAATTCCACTTCACACTGAGCCTCCACTATCTCTTGAACCATGCCCAATAACCTCTACCAAATTTGTTGCACTAGTCTTTGTTGTCCATGAAAAATCCTTCGGTTGCGCTCTAACCAAATCTACCACAATAAGAAGAAAGGCCCCACAAACCACACCTCTTGTAGAAAGGGAGCCATAGAGGGGGGCTCTCAATCAAGGAGGAAGCATGAACACAAGGAGTTGTCGAAACATCCCACAAAAAATGCCAAAGTTGTAGGGTGAAAGAGCAACGAGATAAAAAATGGGTAGAGTCCTCCTCATTAGCCCCACACATAACACAAAAAAAAGGGCCATGGAACCCCCTCTTCCGAGTATTATCCCAAGTCAAACACTTATTCTATGCCAACATCGATATAAAACAATTACATTTTGGCCAAGATAGCTTGTTTTAGACCATCTTCCATCATTGCATTTCAGAAAGAACCATCTGATGAGACATCAACCTGTTGTACCCAAAGGCTACCTTATAGGTCCCCTTAGGATTGGGAGGCCAAGCAAGCACATCATCCTCCTGGAGAGAGAAACATCTTCTACTGGAGAGGATATTTTGTAGCACAACACATTCCTCCTGTAGACCTACAACCGACCATTCATCTAGGGACTTCCATTTAGCCATTTCCATCTAACCGCAAGGGAAAAAGGACTTAAAGTCACTTACTCATGACCCAAAAACTTGCAAAAACTGTAGACAAAGAATCACTAGGTTAGGAAAGTGAGAAATGATTGGGGGATATCCATCCCAAGAATCTGACCAGAATTGGGCCACAACCCCTCTCTTGCAGATCCAAAATAACCCATCCTTAATAAGCTTAGCTCCTTTCTTAAGAGTATCCCAAATCACAAATCCCTTCCCCCCAAGTGGATACCTAGAAATATCAAGATGAGGGATCCCCAGGAGATACTTCTAAGAAAGAACTTTCGCCCAACTCTTATCCTACTCATTACACCACCGCTAGTAAAGTTTAGTAGCCAACACCTCTCCAGTCAAAGTCGACTATCTCAAGCCTAGTCCCCCATATTATTACAGACTGCACACCACTTCCCATCTAACCAAACTCCATTTGGAGGTTTCTAAGTAGCCAACCCATACAAATTCGCACACCACAGAATCTAAATCCTTAAGAAAGCCTTAGGAGCAACTTGGAGCATGCATCTATAAATGGGCAAAGCCTGCACCACTGACTTAATCAACTAGACCCGACCAGTAAAGGATAACCAACAATGAGTCCAGTGATTAAATTTCACCCAAAATTTGTCCAAAATAATCTGCCAAGACTCCTTGGGAAGCCTACTCACAGAGATGGGAATGCCAAGATACGTCAATGGAAGATTCTTGATCTAAAATCTCAAAGTGTGAGCAATCCTTTGTTGAATAGGGCCTGGAGTATTGAAGAAGTAGATGGAAGATTTTCTTTCATTAGTTTGTTGACCTGAGGCAACTAGGTACACATCCAAGACCCTTACAAGATTAGATGCCTCCCTCATTGTAGCCATCCCCATCAATGCAGTATCATCTACAAATTGCAAGCGAGTCTGTGGGGGTAAGGCTCCACCCCAAAAAGCTCTGAGTGACTCCCATTAATAAGGACCGAGAAAGAATTTGAAATAACATAACTCCAACCCCATTGAATCCATTCTTCTACAAAGCCAAAAGCACTAAGAACCTGCCTAACAAAGGACCACCTAACTTTGTCATAAGCCTTGGCCATGTCTAGTTTGATAAACATCACTTTTTATTTTGATCTGGCCATAGAGTGGATGACCTCAGTTGCAATGACAATCCCATCCAAAATTTGCCTACTAGCTACAAAACCACTTTTCTCCTCAGAGATCAAATCTACAAGCCCCTTCTTCAACCTATCTACAATAAGTTTATAAATAATTTTGTAGATAACATTGCATAAAGAGATGGGTCAAAATTGGCTCAACCTATTAGCCCCCTCTTTCTTGGGGATAAGAGCCAAAAAAGTAGCATTTAGAGCTCTTAACATCTGCTTATTATGTTGAGAATCTTGAACCATAGCCAAGAGCTCAAATTTGATGATATCCCAGAAGTCTTGAAAAAACTCAATTAGGAAACCGTCTGGGCCTGGTGCCTTCCCCTTCTTCATATTAAACACAATTCCTTCAAGCTCTTCAAGTGAAAAATCTCTCATGAGTTGCTAATTCATATCCCAGAAACAAGAGTAGGGATACAAGAAAGAATTTGTGCTTCCTCAGAAAACCCCCCTTGAAAAGAGACTCATACTGCACTACCTCACTAGAAATTTCCTGGAAGGAAGAAAGATGGTCTCCCCTGTCATTCACCAGTCTAGAGATAGAATTACCATGGCGCCTAGCTTTCACAGAGTTGAAGAAAAAAGTAGTATTTTTGTCCTCTTCCTAGAGCCACTCAATCCTAGCCTTTTGTTTCCAATACATTTCCTCCCGTAGTTCCCATTCTTCCAAAATTTTCACTACTCAAGTCTCATCCTGAAGCAATTTAGCTGTAATCCCATCCTCCCTTATCTTCCTTGTAATGTCATCTAGATCTGCCTGAGCCAATGCCTTCGCATGGAAGACATTCTCAAAGTACATACAATTCCACGTTTTGAGCTCAAATTTAACATATTGAAGGAGCTTAGTAAAAACATACATTGATGTACCATAGGCTGGTCTCTCCTTCCTCCACCAATCAGAGACCAAATCATTCAAAGATGGGTCTCATAACCACATGAGTTGGAACCTAAAAGGAGGCTTATGTAGCACCCTATTTGACTCTTAATTCAACTTGATAGGCCAATGGTTCGATCCTCTCCAATCCAAAATCTCATAACAAGATGACCACATCCCTCCAACCTAGTAATAAGAAACCAAAAATTGATCTAATCTTTCTACAACACAAGACTCACCAACTTGACGATTGTTCCAAGTGAATTGGCCATTGTTAGGTTTGATATCAACTAGATTCAATGTGTTGATGTTGTCTCGAAGTAGCATTGTAGAGGGCTTTAACCTTCAAATACCACCATGCTTCTTAGCCAGCTCACAAATGGCATTGAAATCCCTAGCCAAAATCTAAGGATGGAAAGGCAACATGCTATGGACCAATCTGATGTGAAAACACAAACCTTGTTTACCCTAGAATTAAGTAAGAGCATAAATATTGGAAAATAACCTTGTCTCAAGGCTAGTAGCGATCATAGACGTGGAGGATTTAGAGGAAATCCACCAAATAGGCTGAATTCTTCAAGGATTCCATAGACACGCCAGACCTCCTGATGCTCCATGAGCTCCAATGCATTGACACTCCCCATTTCTCCACAACTTAGGCATCAAACCTTGTATACTCTCAAAAGATAACTTAGTTTCCTACAAGAAGATGACATCAGGACCTTGCCTTCTAACTAACTCATGAACTACTTTTTGTCTAGGGCCACTGTTCAAGCCCCTTACATTCCATGACAAAACAATCATTTCAAGGGGCTTGAAAAAATATAATCTAGAGGCTTAATTGCCCCTGACTCTACCAAATTCTCACCCACTAGTTTAATCTTTTCCATATCCTTTTTCCTACCAGGCTTAACAAATTTCTCTACCCCACCCTTCTTGATATCTTTATGCAAAATGCCCAATTTGGGAGGAGGCTTAGTCTTCGCTATTGAGTTTGAACCAATGTTCTACCCAATAGACAAAGAATCTTCTCCAACTATAGAAACAATGGCCAAGGGTTCTTGCATCACAGAGATTCCCCTTTGCTGATCCCCTTCCAATTGCTGACAATCATCCCCTTGCGGTTCCATAGAAACTTCAAAAGTAAGATCCTCCTGCGCTGATCCCACAAGCCCTTGATCCAAGTTGATCAATCCCGAGTTCACCTCCTGTTGGCTAAGCTCATCCAAAACCTCAAATCTGTTGAAGGTATCCTCATCATGCCTTTCTTTAAAAGGCCTCTTTTGACCCCTACTCTGATTTTGAACCTTGATAGGGACAAATCAATCAAAAGCCCCAACCTCATATGGAGAAATACTCTTCCCATTATCTATATCAGGAAGATTACCTTTAGGCTGAGAAGGTTGGTTCTTCCTAGACTTGTATCTAGGGCATCTCTGCTGCAAGTGGTCATATTCTCAACAAAGCTGGCATCGAAAAGGAAGAGTTTCATAATCCAACTACTGCATCCAAAAATAAGAGCCCGCACACATCTCTATTGCATCGGCTAAAGGCCTACTAAGATCGATTTCAACACAAATGCATGCAAAATTCATTACCTTTTTGCCCAAAGTTTGCGACAAAATCCCTACCAGGTTACCAAGCACGAAGGCCAAAAGGTGCATCACATCTTCTCAACAGCATTCCATGAGGAACCGCGGTAATCGAACCCACACCGAAACACGATTAGGGAGCTCCTCTACAGGGTTAAATTCAGCATGCCATGGCTTGATAAACAACCCTACTTTATTATGGAAATAAGGCCCCCCCTCAAATACCTGATTGCAATCAGTAGTGCAGTTGAAAGTAACCATGAAATAATTGTTTGCTAGCAACATAATCTCCATTTCCCCCTCCGGCTCCCAAATCCTGCAGGCCCAATCCTTCAAAAATTGCAAGGAAACCCTCATCCCCAAAAACTTACAGTATATTGAATGATGTGAATAATACTCAACATCATCAACAATCATCTCAACTGGAATAACCAGTTTTGGCCTCTCTTTGCATCTCTCCAGACAACCATTCGTCTTTGTAATCCTTGAGCCATTAGATAGCCCCGAATCAACAATCCCAGAACTTGGTGCAAACAAATTGTTATCAAAGGTCTTCATCCCTTGATTTGAAGGTTTTGAGCCTATCGCTGCCCGAAAATCCAAATGAGGGCTCCTCACCGACGTCTCACCCCTAGAGTCTGCCATTAAACTAAGAAAACGAATTCCGAAGGGGTGGAGAGGGATTCCTCCCCTTACCCTTACTCTGAGCCCCCCCAAAACCCACACCTACCATCCCTCCTCCCCATGCAGCAGAGAAGAACCCAAGGGCGCAAACAAACAAACTGCCCGCAGCAGGAACACACCCAAATCTCCGCAAAGAACCTGGAAAAAACGCAGGTCTTATCCTGCACGCGGCAAAGAAAACTGCCCTCCAATCGTCCAAAGCAAACCCCACCCAGCGAACACCAGCCTCCACCAACACAGCGCAGAAAGAGCTGAGCATAGACAGGCTAGGGCACTGATGCCCTAGCAGGAACTGCAAAAACTTCGCTCGTCCATCTGACTTCCCAACCTTGTAGCATCGCATTTTGGGCTGCTTTGTTGTCCATAATGTGACATTATTTTTCTGTAATTTTGATTTGGAAAAAAAGATTTTTCTCCTTCCTTTTTCCCTGGCAGCCAATAATAGCTCAGAGAATTAGTAATTTTCTAATTTTATAAATGTACGAAAATAATAAACCGTGTACAACAACTTTACAAATGAATTAATTTTTAGCTATTATTGATTGAAGTAATTAAGTTATGTGCACCTAACGGATGCAAAACTGTTAAAATGCTGAGAGAATGAAACAAAAAGAGGAGCTAGAATTGAAGGGAGCGATGAGAACGGGGAGATGGCTATAAGCTAAGGCGCGGATATATATGTATATATATTTTGAGAATATATATTTTGTGGTTGGCCTGGTTCGATATACAATGTCTATTAAAAATAACACATATTCCAGTACATAAAACCAATTTTTGTTTTATAGAAATACAAAAACATTGTGCTAAAATTATGTAGATGATATTAGAGATAATTTGCACACACCCAGATTTTACTAAAAAATTGACCTTATTGCTTATTGCTCCTCCATCTCTGTAATCTCTGCCTCCAAACCCTCAATCCGTCTCTACGGCAAAAATGATCCAAATCTGCAGGATTCAAAGCGTTCTGATTTAGCTGTTGAACAAAATCAAAAGCATTATCCTAACCCCAAAAAAAATCTGTCCACAGAACATTTTCTGGAAGTCACCAGAAATGCTCGCATAAATTTGTTTTATGGCGGACGATCCCAAAGTTTAAGTTCGCCTTTAATCTTTTGAAATATTATTTTTCTCCCTTACCTTTTTGGTCTCAGCCAATACAAATACAAATAAATAACATTGCAAACTTTTGAAAAGAAAAATAGTCTTAAAAAATTCTAAAATATGACTGATGGATGTAAAAAAAAAATTTGCATCTAACCGATGCAATAGTTAGCAGGAACTAATAATAATTAGTTATATATAGACCGTCGTTATTTTTATTCGTTATATACGTTGTTATTTCGTTCCCTGGAGACTAAAATGAAAAATAACAAACCCAAAACAGAATTGGAAAGTCAAATGGCAGCTGAAGCGAAATGGCAGTCTAGAGATTCCTGGGAATTCTACTACCTACTCATAAAATCATTTTCAGAACAGCGACTTCAAATTTTCTTCCCATTTTCTAAAAATAGGGGTACGAAATGCAACCTGAAATTGTAACTCCCGTTGAAGATTTAATTTGTTTAACTCCTGAAAATGTAACCTGCGAATCCTGCTGAACATTGAATTTGTAACTCCTCCCAGAGATTCCAAAGACTCCTCTTTATAAAACGTTTCAATAATTGGAAGCTCAATATCTAAAGTAGAAATGGCAGCTAAAGCAGGGACAAGAAACAAGGAGCTGATAAGAGGCATAGGCCGATTTTCCAGATCAAAAATGTATCATAAGAGAGGAATCTGGGCGATTAAGAACCACAACGGTGGTTCATTTCATGTGAATGCCAAGCCCAGAGCAGAGCCAGTCGAGGAGAAGAAGTTATAGCCAGGGGAGGAGATACCCAAGCCTCACATTAACACGAGGCGGAAGCACAAGCCCTCCAAACTCAGGTAACACTCAATGCACTAGTCTTGTAGTTTTCTTCAGATTTATCAAACCACTGAATTTTTTTCAAAAAAAAATTCGTTTTTCTGTCATTTTTCTTTCATTTTTCTTTACTTAGGAGTTATTAGGTTTTGTGAGGTTATATTCAAGGTTTGATTTGTTATGCAGAGCTTTTATTTCTCCTGAAGCGGTTCTGATCATTTTGAAGTTTTTATTTAATTAAATGTTTAGGGTTTCCAGAGGTTATATTCAATGTTTGATTTGCTATCTAGGATTTTTATTACTCCTGGAGCACGTCCTCATCATTTTGAGGGTTAATTTAGGACCTGATTCAGGATTTAATGTCTTCCTCAGGGCTTCTATTACTCCTGGAACGATTCTGATCATTTTGACAGGCCCGTTCAAAGGAAAACGTGTTGTTTTCCTTAAACAACTCGGATCTGGTCTGCTCCTTGTTACAGGTAGCGCATCACAGTATTTTAACGGGACTGCTTTGTATTGTTAGTCTATTAAATATTTTGCACCATCTAGATCTATTTGAAATGACTACTATTTGATATTTTGAAATGGGTTAGGTCCATTCAAGGTTAATCGCGTGCCCACGAGAAGAGTTAACCAGGCTTATGTTATCGCTACTTCTACGAAAATAGATGTGAGCGATATTGATGTTACTAAATATGATGATAAGTACTTTGAAAGGGAGGATGGGAAAAATAAGAAGTCTGAGGATAATTTTTTCCAGGCTAAGAAAAAGGTACATATTCTAATAGCTAGACATTTTACCTTAGTCATCTTGTTCGTCAGATTCTTCTGTTAGATCAGCCTTGGCGTGAACTAATACCTAGTTCTGGTCCAGTTTGTCTGCTGGTTCATCTATGCTTCAAAAACTACAAATTAGGATACCATTTGTGATATTATGATTAAAATTTTTAAGTTTATAGTGCTTTTCTTGTTTATATCATATGTTTTTATGATGCTATAGGCGTCTTTCTATTTCGAACTCCTTTTCAAAAAAATTCCTTTCAAAACCAAACTTAGAACCGAACTCTAGCTGATAATTTAGCATTTTACTAATTTCAGATTGATCATGTCAAATCATCTATATTTGTTTAACGATACACACACAAACGTAGTATTCCTGCTTTCAAATTTTATTCTACTGTGCCCTAGCTTTATGTATGAATTGGATACCGTCTGATGTTTTACATTGAGATATAGTAAGATGAGGATGTTTATTTGGGTTATAGGGTTTAGAGTGATCATGCTAGTCAATGTGTATTGATATTGAGATCCTTTTTGAAGTTACATATCCTGATGCGAACTCTAATGTGTGCTGCAGCCAGAAAAGCATGTAGCCTCAAATAGAAAGGAGGATCAGAACATCCTAGACGAACAAGTTCTGAAGGCTGTTGAACTTGTAAAAGATTTGAAACAATACCTACCTGCCAGGTTCTCCTTGAGGTCAGGAATGAGACCTCATGAGCTTGTCTTTTAAGGACAAGCGCAATAAATCTTAACTTTTCTTTAACTTGAGACAATTTTTAACACTTTTTTACAGAATCTGTTTTGGGCAGATGGTCCTGAGATATCTCAAGCCTTTCTTAATTGTAAGATTTATCTATATTCTCCATATTTTTTTGCAAGGTTCTTGACTATTTCTCCAATCTATGTCTAGACATTATCCTTTGATTGGATATTTACATATCTTAAAAAGAGCTTTTGTTATTTTTGAAATAAATATTTTGAGATAGCTTTGGTTCTCATTGCATTTTTTATTCAAGCATTGGTATGCAAAATAAAAAAATAATCCAAGAAAAGCAACGATACTCTCACAAGGACTTATATATTGCACATAAATAATTGGGACAATACTTGGTGATGGCTTAAACATCACACACTAAGCTTCATTCCAATATTAAAAGTGTTAAATAGTCAAAATTGACTTATTTTCTCTAAGCCTAATTTTTTCCTTACTATCAATGCACTTGAAATGAGACAGATAGAAGAAATATTTCTAATCTCCATCCACCCGAGGAAAAGGACAGAAGAAATAATCGCGAAGAAATAATTTTGCCAGTAACAATCCCAAATTTGTTCCAATGCTAACTGGAATATTCACTTCAAGAGATTCTCCATATAGTAAGAAAATTGAAATTAATACAATAGTTCCAGATATATAGATATGCCTACAGGATGACAATCTACATAGAGAGGACTTGAACAGGTAAAGATTTGTGATTTGTCCTAGTCAGTCATCGAAACATATCAAATTAGCTCATCTCATACAATATATTTAACCAAAATGTTAACTTTAGGCGATTCCTATATATATCTATATCTATACACAGACATACATTATGTATGTATCTCCGTGCAGGCAATGTTGTGTATGTAAATGTAGTGCAACAACAAACAAATAATCAATATTAAATAATTGATTTTATATGTATATATTTTTTTAAATTATTATTTTTAAATATGTTCATTTATTTTAAAGATGACATCAAAATAATAATTATCAAATTTAAGTAACAATCAGATCAAAGTATGAACATTGGATAAAGCAATAGCTCTGCAACTCCTATGGTAACTAGTTTCAGTGCTGAAATAATTTGGTGAAACACTAAACGTAAATTAGGCCACATAAAGATCCATGAGTCAATTATGTATGGTAGCAAGATTCATGTAGAAATGAAGGAATCTCGTGAAGTTGTTGGGAAGAGGATATTAAGATATTTGAAAGATACAGTTGACAATGGCTCATGGTATGGTAAGGATGATGATTTTAGATTCTTTGCTTATACAAACGTTGACTAGGATCTAACGTGATGGCACATTTTTTCTAATAAAACATTGTTTCATGATTACATAAGAAACAAGATTGTGTGTCTCACTGCATTGCTATGCTAGAATATGATATCAGTTTTACAAATTATTCATAGGTGGTTTCGATGAAGTAATTTTTGTAAGATATCAAAATGAGTTTTGATGAACCTATTACTATCTATTATAATAACTCAAGTGTTATCAATATCTCAAATAGTCTAGTATACATTCAAAGATAAAGAATATATCAATCAAGTGTCATTTCTTGAAGGATAAGGTTAATAGCAAAGGAAGTTGAGTTGGAATATATGAATACAAAGAAATAAATTATTATTTTTTTCACTAAACCATTGTCTAAGGAGATATTTGAGTATCTGAGCAACATGCTAGGGGCTATTGCTTCACTTGATTTGGTATGAGATGCATTGGAATAAATCTGTCCATATAACTTAAATGAAATATATTTCTTCTTGGATTAATGCAGTGAGGTTACTCCTTAAGGAGAGTAGTGAGTAAAATTTTTGAGTTTGTAAAGTGTTAGTGATTAGAACATAATGAGTAGGTGTGAAATAGAGATATGGTATGAACAAGTATATATTTTGAGCTGCATTACTAGATAGTTGTGTTGTCTATATACATTTTTGGCATTGATGTCAAAAGGGGAGAGAGGGTGATGTGAAAAATAAAATCTATATGCTATGGAAAATATGAGTATGACAATATGTATCATGGGGAGTATGTTGTATGATGGAGAGAAGAGCATGCATTGTGTATAGAAAAAAGGGAGAGACATTGATCCTCTTGATGATAAGTTTAAGAATGGTAAAATAATTGTTGTACATAATTGATCTTTGACATTGAAAAGTAGGAGATCGTTGGACTTAATGTCAACATATTTCTTTGTTCAAACAATCTTATAGAAGTATGTTAGATGAATGTGCAATGGGAAGAATGGATTGGTGCGACTATTGTATTCATAGTTATCTAGTGCGAAGGTGCAATTATGAAGAGGTGTATTTCTAGCCAGTACATGTTAAGATATATAGGATCAATTCAAGGTATGAGAGAGTTATAGTGGATTTATCAGAGATTAGTATTCTATGTTAGGATGAGTTTAGGAACATACAAGGTGAAAATGTTTTGTTTGGTGAGCTTTGATATGATAGAGTTAGCTGATGAAAAGTTGGGATAGAGCTTATGAACTGGTTCTAACTCCTCAACTAGATTTGCACATACTTATGAGGATTGCGGAGAAAGTTTCTAGGGTGACAAAGTTAGTACATTTAGGAAGAAAAATGTTGTGCCCAACCTAATAATGTAGCATGGACCAATGGATTATGGCATAATTTACGGAGTTCTTACATATTTGAGGATATTGTTAAGGATCTTTTCTATTTCCTAGATCACATACAAAGGACCATTTTGTTAAATTATTTGTAATAAGAAAATTCTTTACAATTACATATTTAGTGAGCCCAAGCTTGTTTATCTCTACAAGGCTAATAAATTGTGTCAAATATCCAATTAATTGTAGTTGCAAAGTGTGGTTGGTATTTGTAAGGATGTGATCCATATATTGGTGTTCATGTGAAGAGGTATTAGTGGAATCTAATGTACATAAAAGTTTATCATGAATGTTGAAGATGTTACTAGCCAGTCCATATATTTGTGCATCATTATCCACCATTGGATTTTTGTCTAGTTGTAATTATAAGACAATAATCATTCCTTTGAGCAGTCATCTCTAGATAGTGTTCCCAAATGCAAGTGCGTCCCCCATTGTAATAAATTATACTTTTAACATGGTAGAGGTTTGCACCCTACTATAGTTTCCCCCCTAATATGATTTCAAAAAAATGCTGATGTTGTGTTGTGGATATGTGCTTCCATGTTTTACATTTTGATCTATAGTTTAATGATTTAATTATGAAAACTGGTTAAAGTTACTAATTTCATGTCACAATTGATTCACCGCCACCTCTTAGTTGTGTGGGTTAACCACTTCTAACATTTACATGCTACCAAAACACAAAATTTTATAAGACAAATCTTAAGAGATCTATTTTAAATGTAACTTTTTTGCATTAGAGGGAAAAATCATCCAATCTTCCTTACTTAAAATGATATCTCCAAGGGATATCATAGAAAAAAAAAATCTAAATCTATAAGATAGAAATAAAATCTTATTGTAAATCATATCTTTGACATTTAGGTTGTCTACAGATATCTGAACATGGATTAGGAACCACACATCAGAACCAAAAAAGTGAGATCTTTGTCATGTTGTAAACTTTTCCCTATAAATAGCCTATCAACTAAATATCCTAGTTCTGGTCTCCCCCATAAATAGCCTATCAACTAAATATCATGATATACATAAGTAATGTACTCATAACTAGGGTCCATATCTATAGATAAAATGTTGGATAAGAAGGCTAGATATCATGCAAATTTCTTACATTATGCAATTCCTTAATTTTCTCTTCAATGAATAAACAAACACTCATGGAATTAGATGATTATAAGATATAAGAAGGCTAAGCATCATTAAAATTCCTTACATTATGCAATTCTCCAATTTCCTCTTCACTTAATAGATAAACATTCATGGAATTAGATGATTATAGGATATAAGAAGGCTAGGCACCATGAAAATTTTGTACATTATGCAATTCTTGAATTTTCTCTTCACTTAATAGACAAACATTCATGGAATTAGATGATTTTAAGATATCCATGAATTCTTGAGGGTTTTACTTCTTTTATCAGTGCTTTATGAAATCTCCAACTATTTAATATGAGAGTGTTTGCCAAAAAAATTAAACACTCACTGGTCGTTAATAAAATATTACACTTTCATGAATTAAAAATTATCTTTAAAATGTGTAGAATAATGATTTTTATCAAACTCTTTTGAATAACTAAAGAAAAACTAATAATAGATGTTAACATTCAAAAAATTGTTATTTCAATTTTTTGGGTAATTTAAATACATTTTATCACTTGCCTCCCCATCAAATGTATGTCATGATTCAATCTATGACCACCTATTTCTCACGACATTTTCTATTGGAAATATTCAAGATATAACAGTTTACTGAGAGGGGAGGGGTGAATCAGTAAACATAAAATCTTAAATCAATTCATATTAACCAGTGAAATATTTAATCACCTAATCTGCAGTATGTAGACATTCATAACACATAAGCACAGAGATTTTGGTGACCCAGAAACCTTCCAAAATAGAAAGTAAAACTGGAGTGGGGATGAAACCCACAAATCTTCTTTACTGCAGTAGGAAGTTAGCCGGTTAAGGCATACAATGATCACTTCTGGTGATCTGCCCTGTTAGGAGCATAAAGGATTGTTATATCCACCTTGTTAAAGGATTTGAAACATACTTCATAAGTATGCACTCTGTTAGGAGATTTAGTACAAAGACTGTTAAGTCTACCCTGTTAAAGGATTTATAAAAACTGATTCACCTGTTAGAATGAAACAGTGGATCTGAATACAACTGATTGCTGATAAGATCTGCTACGCTCTGATTGTCCTTGATATGACAGATAAAACTTTTCTGCTCCAATGCTGACCTTGCTGAAAACCTTCAAAATTCAGCTTACATGCTTTCGCACACATTCTTCACATACTTCATATATTTCCCATGTATTTAGAATGATACAATACATTACATATATATACCATCCAGGTTAAAATTACATGCAATGGTCGGCTGAATAAAAGTAGACAAAATTTAACTGAGTCGGCCAAATAGCAAAACAAACTCGGTAGAACAAACTTCTTTGTTTACCGACTGAGCTCGGTTAACACTGAGTCCTATGTTAACCGACCGAACTCGGTTAACACTGCATTCGTCTTTACTCGGTTAATACTGAGTTCTTAATTAACCGACCGAACTCTGTTAATGCTGAGTTCTTAGTTAACCGATTGAACTCGGTTAATACTAAGTTCTATGTTAACCGACTGAACTCGGTTAATACTAAGTTCTATGTTAACCGACTGAACTCGGTTAACATTGAGTTCTTCTTTACTCAGTTAATACTGTGAGAAAAGTGTTGTCACTAATGGGAAATAACTTTATGCCAACAATCTCCCCCTTTGGCATTAGTGACAAAAACAATTATGTATCAAAGTTTATGTACAGAAATTGACATACATTTCAAAAAGTTTCCAAAGTTGTAGATCTTATTAGATGTATGTCTCCCCCATACAATATGCACAGTATTTACAGATCAATACATATATCTTTGCACGGATAGCTCTGAAGTTCTGAAGTTCTGTCTCCCCCTTTTTGACAATAATGCCAAATAACATATATTTACACTGAGATTTCAAAATGAGAGAAAAATTCTGAATGTACCTTGAGAATAAGAGCCAAAGTCTTATCCCAATTTTCTTGCAAAATTTTGCTGGAGGAGAGTGCAATTTGAATTTCTGCAGAAAGTTCAATCATATGATCTGCAACTGAGAAATTGTTGTCATGAATCAATGTTCTGGAATGAGCAATATGCTTTTGAATTGAAGTCATGACAGGAAGAATCATATTCTGGATATCTATGAGAGTAGACCTGATTCTTGCTTCCTCTCGCAGCAATTCTGCCTGTTTCTCCGACAAAAATCTTATTTTATGATGATGGGATGAACTTGTACTGAGGTCAGATTGCAGCACTTGGGCACTGACCTTCATATCCTCATCAATTTTATTCAACTTTTCTTTTATATCCTTGGTATACTTAGTAACATCACAGAGTTTTCCAAAAAGTGAAGTTACATTATTAAAAGAATTCTCAAAATTATTCCAAATTGTAGAAAATTCTACCTGATTTAATGCAATATGCTGAGCAATGTGCTCAAGCACCTTATTGTCAAATTTTTTCTCTGCCTTTTCAATCAAATTTTCTTGGCCGGAGGTATCCTCATTGAATTTGTTTATAGCCTCTTCCAACTGAATCAAAATGTGTTGAGTAGAATCTACTTCAACACCTATAGCCTCTGTTATAATATTTTTAGCACTCTCAATGATGCTATATTCCAGATCTCTTTCATGCCGTAGCTGTTTCTGCCTAGCCTTCTGCTCTAATAGCTGACTGAGCATTCTCATTTCATCAACTGATGTTGTATCAAGATCTATTTTAGGAAGGATAATGTCCTTATCCAAATCAATTTCCTCATCCAGTGTCTTGCTGGAAAACATGTATCTTTTTGCTTTACCAGCAAAGACTTCATCTTGACCCTTGTGAACTGAGACTATAGTTGATGAGGCAGGGCTGGCTGATAAGACTGGAATAGGACTATGTAAAGGAAGACTAAGAGATGTGCAAATGGTATCAAAAATTGATGTTGCTGTACAGGATGGAGTGGAAGAGCTAATAGTTGCAAAAATTTGATTAAGAGAAGTCAAAATTGTAGTATCTGTAGGTACACTTATTATACATTCTGCAGTAGAGGTTGATGTGCATGATGAACTTACTGCAGAGACTGATGGAGACTCGGTTAATGAAGGTGGCTGCAGCTCGGTTAATGAAGTGATTGGCACTTGCATAGATGGTATACGGAGCTGAGAGGACTTACCAGTAGAAGCTATTTCCATAGTTGATGTAACTGTTTTGGATGGAGAGTGTGGAAGAGATGCAATGACTTCAGCTGCAATTTGTACTGGATCTTCTTCCACCTTTGCTTGTTCTTTCTCCTCCATTTCTTTTTCAGCTTCTTCTTCCTCTAATTCTTTCTTAGCCTCTTCTTCCACTTCTAACATGATTGAATGAAGATCCTCTGGAATATCTTCAATATCATCATCATCTTCATCATCATCACTGTTGTCAATGTCCTTGATTTCAATAGTATCATCACTGGATTTGTGTAGATGATAGATGTTTTTCCACATGTTTGTTGCATCATTTGCCACATGCTCAATGTCTTTGACAAGTATCAAACAGGTGTGGAATCTAATCATCATATTACCTTCATGATCTTTCAGTGATGCTTTCACTTCAGCATTAGTGAAACTTGGCAGGAGATTCTTCAATGTCTGCTCATAGATGTCTTTTACAGTCTTGGTTGCAGCTTCCCATCTGATTTGCAACCTCTCCAATAGTTCTTTGGAGATCTGGGAGGCTATCTGGTCTGGTGAGTATTTCCATTTACCCATCTTGTTCAGTACCAGTTCCTCAATCTGCATCTTTTCTTGTTCTGTTCTGGTTTCAAACTTCAATGCTTTGAAGTTTGTGAAGCTAGCACCTGCTTCTAATTACTTCAATCTATCCTCAAATGTGAGTGGAGGCTTAACAAGTACAGGTTCTTTCTTTCCTTTTCTTGTTCTCCTGGAGAAGACTGCAGAGGCTTGCCTTTTAGGTTTGGTGATGATCACCTTGCCTTTCTTTTGTTGAGGCTCCTTTTCCTTGTCTGACTCGGTTTCCTCTTCTTCTTCTTCGTCTTCTCCTTTGCCTTCTGTTAGCATAAGAGAGCCCACTTCCATCTTCAGTTGGGTTATCCTTCTCTTTCCTTTGCTAATGGCCTGAGGAATTTTAATTTGGAGCTCAATTCTGGCCTTAGCTTGATCATATGTTCCAAAAATTGGTTGCCTTGGGTCTACTGGTTCATTCACCAGTGCTTCTATGATATCCCTGGCTTCGTCAATTTTTACCTCATAGGGAAGAGGTTTCACCCATGCTACTCGAGGCCTGGCTGCCTGAATGTATACCTTGTCGTAATCTACTATGAAGCATATGTCTTCCTTGTATTCTTCAACCAGTTTGGGTGGAATTCGGAACCTATGATTCATCTTTTCCTTAAATTCTTCAAAATAGTTATCCAAAATAATATCAAAATTTTCACCTAGTTCTGCAATGAACTCGTTTATCTGATAAAGAATTGGTATATCTTTTCTCCATACTACTGATCCCTTTGATGGAAAAGATTTTTGAATATAGAAGAATAAAAAAATCAAAAGCGAACCGAATTTGCAGGGATTGTTCTTGGAGGTTCTAATGCTTTCCATATTCTTATTGAATTGAGATAAAAGTAATTCTGATAAATCAAGTTCTAAATTCTTCTTCACTATTTTGTACGCCAGATCCACAGCTTCACAGGGTACACTGTTTGGACGGCTTGAACTATAGATTTTGTGAGCAATGACGTGAATTCCAAATCTCAATTCGACGTCAGCTACAGTATTCAACTTAAGTCCCCTACCATCCCATTCTGCTTGGGTCAGTTTCTGCAATTCCTCCCAACCTAGGGTTTTGGTAGACTTGGCTTTGCTCAGCATGGGGAGTCCAGTAATTTTGTTAATCATTTTCTTTGTGATGAGCACTAGTTGCTCTAACCACAATTGGCCATTGTGAACTCGACTGAGTACATACCTAACCCATTTAACTTGAAATTTCCTTGGCAAGTGCGAAATGTGGGTTAACCCTTTTGTTTCAAGATGCTTATGTTCGGGTTTTAGGTTTCCATCTATGCTCATTTCACCTAGGGCATTATCAATTTCTAGGTTTCCAAGTTCTTGAATAGAGCATTTAAAATGAGATCTTATATCATTGACAAGAAGTACCTTTGAAGGAATTTGAGATTGAGCACCATTAGGGTCCAGTGATTCTACAATAGCTGCTGCTAATTTGAAGTTTGGCGCCTTCCATTCCTCTCCTCTAACCAGTATTTTTGAGCCTTTCTTAGTCTTAGAGCTTCCACTTCCGGATGCCATTGTTACTTGATAGGTGTAGAAAAATTCTGAATTGATTCTTTCGCTCTTTTGAAAAATTCGCTCGAAAATGTCTTAAGCTCACTCTGAAATTGCAGAAAATACCTTAGCTCTTTGTTCGCAGTAAAAATTTAGATCAAATTTTGCCCCTTTTGATAACAAATTTGCCATAAATGTTTGTGTACGATGGCAGAAGAAATGACAGGTTGTCATCCACTAGCTCGGTAGATATTATCAACTCGGCGATCGAAAGAAAATATTGAAGTACCGACCTTACTCGGTTAGGTCACGAACCGACCTTGCTCAGTTGACACAACATGGTTAATGAAACTGAGTTGTGACCGACCGAACTCGGCAAAGTCTCTTACCGACTCAACTCGGTAACTGCTACTCGGTTAATGAAGCTTTGTTACATCCAACCAAACTTGATAAAGTATTGAACCATCCTGGAGTCAGAGTGTATCTACAATACTAATTTGATCCATCTTCTTCCTTTGGAGCTGCATAGGATAAATCTTGGAAGATGCAGTTCCAATGTTTCTTATATGAATACTAATTGGAAATGGTAGAGTCACCCACCTCTTGAGTGACACTCCTATCTGACTTATCTTGTTCGGTAGATTTTGGAATCCATTGCTACTTCATTTGCTTTCGAATGTTATCTGCTTTGATTTTATTTTCATCTTCAATTCTTTTGATATTCATGCAATTTTTCGCTATATGACCAAGTTCTGTACATGTATAGCACCTTACAGTTGTGTCCTTTTTCCTTAGGTGATGTTTGGCACAATTCATGCCAGTATGTCCATACTCTCCACAATAGTGACATCTGCACCAGGTGTTGTAGTCCCATCCGAATATGGCTTTGACAAGTTGTTCAGCTAGATTGAATGATTTGGATTTGCACTGGAATGCCTTGTGACCATGCTTTTTGCATTTGTAACAATTGCCTTCAAATTTTGGTTTTTCTTTACACTCATTTGCCTTGTGACCATGCTGATTGCAGTTGAAGCACTTACCATTGAATTTTGCTTTCCTATTGCTCCAGCATTTGTTTGATGTATGACCTATCTTGCCACAATGATTACAAGTGGATCTTTTATTCCTTTGTTCACCTTGCTTGGAGGATTCACCAGCTTCCTTGTATCCAAGACCAGCTTTGCTTGTTTGTCTTTGAAGATTCTGCTCATTCAATTGATTTACGTCTACCTGAGATTTCATCATCCTTTCATTGACTTGCCTTTCAGAGATTAGGTCATTTTCCAAGCTTTCATTGATTTGTCTTTCTGATCTCAAGTCATTATGTAGACTTTCATTGATTTGCTTTTCAATGTTCAAATCATTCCTTATTCTTTCATTTTGTGCTCTGAGAATCCTGATTTCTTCATTTGCATTGGTGAGTTGGTCTATGAGATCTTCATACTGATGAGTTTGATTGCGGATTTCATGACTTCTATCTTCCAGTTCTTCTTGTGCTTTTTTTCTTTGATCCAAAGCTTCACATAGCCTGATTGACTGTATTTCTTGTTCTCTCTTAAGCTTTCTTACCTCTTCTTGCAGAGATCCATTCTTTTCTAGAAGTTCTTTGATTGCTTGGTCAGCTTCTTCTGAATTGCTTGATGGTAACAGGTCTTCAATCTTCACTTCAACATACTGATGATCATTCATTTGTTTTGCAAGATCCTTTCTTCTTTTTAGGGATTGAGAAAGATGTTCCTTTGCTTCTTTAAGTTGAACCATGGCCATTTCAAGATCTAACTTTTCATTTTCTATAACTTTCTCCAATCTGAATATCTCCATTGACTTTGATCTTTGCTCAAGCTGTCAAGCTTTGTCCTGAGAACCAAGTTAGCTCTGATACCAATTGTTGGAAATATTCAAGATATAACAGTTTACTGAGAGGGGAGGGGTGAATTAGTAAACATAAAATCTTAAATCAATTCATATTAACCAGTGAAATATTTAATCACCTAATCTGCAGTATGTAGACATTCATAACACATAAGCACAGAGATTTTGGTGACCCAGAAACCTTCCAAAATAGAAAGTAAAACTGGAGTGGGGATGAAACCCACAAATCTTCTTTACTGCAGTAGGAAGTTAGCCGGTTAAGGCATACAATAATCACTTCTGGTGATCTGCCCTGTTAGGAGCATAAAGGATTGTTATATCCACCTTGTTAAAGGATTTGAAACATACTTCATAAGTATGCACTCTGTTAGGAGATTTAGTACAAAGACTGTTAAGTCTACCCTGTTAAAGGATTTATAAAAACTGATTCACCTGTTAGAATGAAACAGTGGATCTGAATACAACTGATTGCTGATAAGATCCGCTACGCTCTGACTGTCCTTGATATGACAGATAAAACTTTTCTGCTCCAATGCTGACCTTGCTGAAAACCTTCAAAATTCAGCTTACATGCTTTCGCACACATTCTTCACATACTTCATATATTTCCCATGTATTTAGAATGATACAATACATTACATATATATACCATCCAGGTTAAAATTACATGCAATGGTCGGCTGAATAAAAGTAGACAAAATTTAACTGAGTCGGCCAAATAGCAAAACAAACTTGGTAGAACAAACATCTTTGTTTACCGACTGAGCTCGGTTAACACTGAGTCCTATGTTAACCGACCGAACTCGGTTAACACTGCATCCATCTTTACTCAGTTAATACTGAGTTCTTAATTAACCGACCGAACTCGGTTAATGCTGAGTTCTTAGTTAACCGACTGAACTTGGTTAATACTAAGTTCTATGTTAACCGACTGAACTCGGTTAATACTAAGTTCTATGTTAACCGACTGAACTCGGTTAACACTGAGTTCTTCTTTACTCGGTTAATACTGTAAGAAAAGTGTTGTCACTAATGGCAAATAACTTTATGCCAACATTTTCTATGTTCAAAACACTATGGTTCTTCTATGTTAGAATTATAAGTCAATATGGTAGATGATTTGACTTATGTTTAATTTTGTGATCTAACTGTTAGAAATATGATTTTATGATTATGATAATAGATATTTTACATGTTCCATCATATGATAATGATGTTATGATTGGTGCTTATCACTTTTGAGGACTCATGCTTTGATTGTGATGATACTTCATGTTATCATTTATAATGATCATTAGCCTAATTGAATCATTTTATTGCACATGTTATATATTTGATGCATCATGGAATTTTGGGGTTATTGACTCATTGATATGTTTTGAGTGTATGCTATGCATTATTTGAATGTGATTTTTGTCTCTATCCATAAATCCTAAATTGACCATGCTAGTAACTAAATTTGATCGATATGAAATTTATCTACTACTTTTTGTTTTCAAATAAATTATGTTAATTCGTTTGTTTTCAAATAGAAATGCTTTAGCAGTTACATTTATTAATTATAAAAATAAGATTGTGGAGAAGACATATGATTAAATTCTTTTCCATAATTCCTTATGGAAGTAAAGTTACCCATTTAAATAATGTAAAGACATGTTCAACTCTTTTGTAGCTAAACATGGACTTTTACCTACATAGACAGGAAAGTGGAAACATTAGAATATTATGGATTTTTCATTGCTGCTACAACAGTTAGAGGAAAATACCAAATGAAAATTTGAGAAGTTGGCAAAATTTATTTAAGATCAATGGGCACTTCACCAATTCAATATGCCATGCTAGCTCAAAGGAAGAAGAGGTCTGATAGATTTTTTTTAATTCAGGGTAACTAAAAAAATTATTGCTACATCTCAATTTTCTTCTATCTTTAAAGCTTCAGACGATATGAGCAGATAGATTTTACATTAAAAAAAGTTTGGGGGAAGTTCTATTCTGGCAATTAAATTTTTTTTTTGGAGCTTCCCGCACTGAGAAGTCAAGAACTTCATCTCCAGAAGGCTACAAAATTCCAGATTGTAGAGACTGTCCCTACAAAACTAATGTCACATCAACAATTTTCATAAAATGCAAGATCATTTGAATATTGACTAGTTAACATAAATATTTAATTAACATTAAATTTAAAAGAATACATATTCTAAATACTTGATACCAGATTCCAGATGATCTAACCATGACGTCCAAGTAGAAGTGAGTTCCAGAACCTATCTAAGAACACAAGGCGAGAATATTGTAGGAGTGTTTTACCACCCTACCACGAAGCTGTTAAGTTTCCTCGGAATCTTTCCTGGCGTGAAAGACACCTAGCCCGACATCGAGGAAGACTAAACAAGAAAAATTAAAAGAAAGGTAATAGAATTGTGTAGTAACAAGAAATCATATTCTAAACTGTTATACTACACAGACACTCACAAAATCACATAGTTAGGCTAGTATCCATCTACCTTAATTAAAAGAATTTATCCTTAATTCCATTCATAACCATCATATATGCATGTGGAACATGTAAGATAAGCATCATAAACAATTCATAATGTAGCATCCTTAACATGCCATGTAAAACCATCACATAATCACACCTTGTAAAATCTAATTCCATTCCATACTTATAGAAACATTATGCCAAGACTCTCCTTTAACACATAACACATCATGATTCGCATACACCTTCTATACATATTAAAGAATGCAATCATTCACTTAACTATCAAACGTGTCAATTTCAACTTTGAGTAATAGAACAATGCATTGGTAAAGTGAAATACTATAGCATTAGTTTGACATTATATGTAATTTCAATGGATGCCACTTAACCTAAGAAATCTAATTGAAACATGGTTTATCTAGTAAATATACCCCTAGAGCCTAAACTTAGTTTACATGTTACTGTATCAATAAAATTAGGAACAGTCATAAACCCAAATAATGATAAGACATAGGAAACATCTATTCCATTACAAGGTAGTAATCTAATTTTCATCAATCCATTTCCAAGTCCATAGGAGGCTTTAAGAACCAAGAGTATTATCATTGTTGTATTCAGTATATCCTTAACTAGTAATGAATCATAAAAACACCCATCATAATTTCTATAGAAGCAATGTCACTGTGTTTAATTTGTGTGTGAGTTCAACTTGCCCATAGATGATCAAAATTTTGGAAGAATAAATAGGATTTGATTGTGCTCAGAAACTTTCTAAAATAGAGCACCCTTCTAGGATTATGTCACTCATGGAGAAGCCGTAGGTTTACTATCCTTGAGTGTTTAGTTTTGGTGTAGCAATTTGTCAATTCAATGCATCATTCAATGTCACATGATGGTATAGATATGGAGATCTAATAAATAACTATGGAAGATCACAAACTTCTTTTTTCTAAACTGAAGAGACTACCCCAATTTTGACAATAATCTTAAGATGGTTTGGAGACAATTTATTGGTTTGAATTTGTCAAAATGTTACCCAGAGTGAACAATCATTGGAGACAAAGCCATAACATAAAATATAGTTTGTTTACAATTTCCCATTCATAAGTACTTAGTCTATGCACAAGGTTCATTATACATACAATACTTGCACTTTCATAATGGTTTTAACGGATGTCTTGTTTGATATTCTCCTTCTATGAATGGTCCCTTTTCTAATACATTAGACTGTAATTTCCTTTCACAACACATTTATCTGGTAGTTACAAGGTTCAATATTCATCCCTCCAAATGATATATTAGAACATTGTAGTAGATATAGGTGGTCACTTTAATCACTTGGCAGTGTGATGTGAAAGAGAAACAAGTTAGTTTATCTAGCTGCATGTATATCTTGTTTGTGGTTGCTTCAAATTTGATATAAAGGCTACTTCAAAGCCATACCTATAATGGAAGAGTCCTAAATCAAATCACTTTAAGATTCATCAAAACTTTCTATGCTTTTTTTGAGGTTATTATTCATTACGAGTTATCATAACTATATTGACATGCTCTGGTTAGAGTTTGGATACCAAGCAAGATCATGAGAGGTAGAGGTGGGCATTCATGACCATTCACATGTAGTTTTCCTATAAAAGAAGTACAAGGGAGGTGATATTTCAAAAAAAAATTGCTCTCAAAAGAATAAGGTGATACACCTAATACCTGCAACCCTTTGATGCAGGAGCATCCAGTGGTGTAAGGGCAATCCTGTATCACCCAAAAATATGCTTAGAGATAGTTTCTGTTTAATCTGTTTTCATTTCTGGATACCCATTTGGATCAAATAAAGGTTCCAACTCTCATAGTTAAACTATTAGTTTTCTAGGTTAGAGTTTTATTAGTTTTTAAGCACCTTGGGATACGTGTAAATGTAGAAAATGAGTTATTTTGTAATTGATCCAAAATTATGATGAGCTAGAGGGTGTAATTTGGAGGGATGATTGTACTTGTAATCTAAAACACTCTAGAAAAAGAATCAGGTCAAAAGGTCGTACAGTTAGAAATTTATTGTAGTTTTAATTTTCTTGGAGACTTCCTAAGAGTGCTTCAAAGTAAGATATGGGGCACAAAACGGTTCCATACGGGGCCAAAAAATGGGGGACAAGTAAAGCTGGTCCATAGGGCTGTAGAGCACTTTGAGAGCTTTTTGAAAATGTAAACAGTTTGTCAATCAAAGCTACGGTTCAAAAGTTATGCCTCTCAGAAGTTGGACTACCATTTCTAGATTCTTCTAATTTTACACTGACTTCTAACATGATTTCTGGAACCTTCTATTTTGGTGATGGATGCCAACTAGCATATTCTAGAATGTATTCCTAACCCTAAATTCTTTGGGGCTTATTTAAGAACATTTCTGGCATTGTAAAGGCAACTCTTAGTGGAGTTAGGGAGAAGGTACTATGTGGAGGATTTTCTTTCTCTAGAATCATACTATTGTAAGCCCATAGGGAATTTTTCATTGATAATAATATTTCCCTTTTCCTGTGTGTTCATTCTGGTCTTTGGTTGTGTCTCCATCAAGTGGTATCAGAGCAGGTTTTCCTGAGTGTGTAGACAGAGCGCCGATTGTGAGGTAATTTGCACCAGGACTGTGTGGTTGTGGGTTTGAGACAAGAAGATGCCTCCATGAAGGGAACATGGTAGAAGGGTCAAAGTTGTTACTCCTGAGGTTAGAGCCTTCCAGAGACAAGTTCAAGCATTGCAAGAGGAGATCCGTACAGGACTAAATGTTTCCACAAGAAACGAAAGTAAGGAAGAAAATGAAGAAGAAGAAAATATTGGACAAAATGGGGAAGATGAAGGGGAAGTCCTAAATCAGGTATAGGAGAGGCTTTTTAGGGCCATTTCTAAGCTTGGGAAAAGACCTAAAATTGATGTGGATATGTTTTCAGGAAATCTAAACCCGAATGAGTTGATCGACTGGATCAATGAACTAGAGGAGTATTTTGAGTATGAGGATATTAAGGATCTAGATAGGGTTAAGTTTGCAATAGCCAAAATGAAAGGCCATGCCAAAATCTGGTGGCAAGAGATTTAACTAGAAAGAAATAGAAGAGGAAAGGAGAAAATCACAAGATACGATCACATGGTGGACAAACTAAAGAAGCAGTTCATTTTTGTTGACTACGAGCTTGATTTGTTCAAGAAAATGCGAGGATTAAAGCAAGTAGGAAATTTTTTCTAGGAGTATATGGAGGAATTTTACTGACTTCTTATTAGGGTAGGGTGTGTAGAAGAAAATAAGGAGAAGGTTGCCCATTACCTCAGTGGGTTACGACCTAGCATTCAAGAGGAGTTAAGTTTGGTTAGAATGACTAGAATTGAAGAGGCATACCATTTTTCCCTATGAGTCGAAGAGAAGCTAAATAAAAGGTTTGAAGGAAGGCAAAGAGGGTGTGGTCAAGGAGGAAGGGGTGGTAGTAGGTCATCTAGAGGCCAAAATGAGACCCAAAAAAAAAAACAAAGATGTGGGTAATAGCTGAAACTAGAGATATGAGGGTTTCAACCGCTCTCGTGATAAAAAATTTGGAGATCAGAGAGGAAGAGGTAGAGGACGTGGACAAGGATTAGGAAGAGAAGGCTTTCATGGTACTTATTTTAATTGCAATGAAGAAGGTCATCGTACCTTTGAATGCCCTCAATGACAAGGAAGGATAGATAGGAGAGCTGATGGTCAAGCAAGGGTTGCTCATGTTGATGACGATACACAATCATCACATTCTGAGGATGCAGAAAGAAGAGAGGTTCTCGTAAATGAAAGGGTCTTACTAAGCGGTGAGACTGAACCTGAACAAAGGAGGAGTTTATTTCATACCAAGTGCCAGTGTGAGGATAAGTGTTGTGATGCGATTGTTGATGGTGGAAACACTAACAACTTGGTGTCTAAGGAGATGGTCACTAAGCTAAAGCTCAAGAGGGAGAAACACCCCCAACTCTATCGGCTTGCTTGGGTGAAGGATGATCATAAGGTCCTGGTTAGTGAACAATGTTTGGTGAAGTTCAAGATTGGGAGTTACCATGATGAAGTTCTTTGTGACATTATTCTAATGGATGTCTGCCATTTATTATTCAGAAGATCGTGGCAATTTGATAGGTAGGCTGTATATGATGGGCATGCAAATACATACTCTTTGACAAAGGATGGAGTTCACCACAAACTAAAGCCATTGGTAAAAGAAGGTGAAAAGGTATGCAGTAGTGCTAGGATATGTCTTGTTGATGGAAAAAAAATTTTGGATGGCATGAAACATTAGCATATGTGTTATTCTTTGATTCCTAGAAAAGATAATGAAGGTAGTAGTGAAATTCCACCTAAAGTTTCAGGCCTATTAAGTGATTATGGTGATGTCATCTCTGATAATGTTCCAGAAGGGTTGCCACCAGTAAGCCAAATCAGTCATCAGATATATTTAATCCCTAGAGCTAGTTTGTCTAACAATGCTACTCATAGGATGACTCCTATTGAAACTGAGGAGCTAAACAAACAAGTTCAAGAGCTATTGAGGAAGGGGTTGATTTGAGAGAGCCTTAGTCCATGTACAATACCTATAGTAATAGCACCAAAGAAGGATGGAGAGTGGAGAATGTGCAGAGACTCTCAAGCTATAAACAGAATAACCATCAAGTATTAGTTCCCTTTTCCAAGAATGGGCGATCTTATGGACTGCTTGAGTGGGGCTCAATACTTCACAAAGATAGATCTCAAGAGTGGCTATCACTAGATACAAATACAAGAGGGAGATGAGTGGAATACTATATTCAAGACCAAGGAGGGTCTATATGAGTGGTTATTCATGCCATTTGAACTGACCAATGCGCCAAGCACCTTCATGCGACTTATGAACGAGGTACTAAAGAAATTCTTGGGAAAATTTGTTATTGTCTATTTGGATGATATTTTAATTTTCAGTAAGACTTTGGATGAACATTTATTGCACATTCATAGTGTCCTTGAAAGGTTGAGGGAAGAGAAAATGTTGATTAATTTGAAGAAATGTAGCTTTGTAAAAAAAGAGTTAGTCTACTTGGGATTTGTTGTATCATCTGAAAGTCTCAAAATGGATCCAGAGAAGGTAAAGGCCATCTTGGAATGGCCTACTCCAAGGTCTGTTACTGAGGTGAGATCATTTCATGGTCTAGTTAGTTTTTACAAGAAGTTCATTAAGAATTTCAGTGGTGTATGTGCACCCCTAACTGAAACAATAAGGGGGGATAGGAAAGAGTTCAAGTGGACTACAATAGCTACAAGGAGTTTTGAATTGTTGAAGAAGAAGGTGACAAAGAAACTTGTGTTGGCACTTCTAGATTTTAGTAAAGTATTCCAGGTAGATTGTGATGCTAGTGGCAATGCTATTAGGCCTGTATTGAGCCAAGAAGGTTAGCCTATTGCATATTTCAGTGAAAAATTGAATGATACAAAGAAGAAGTATTATGTTTATGATCAAGAGTTCTATGCAATCTTTTAGGCTTTAAAGAAATGGAGGCATTATTTATTGCCAAAAGAATTTGTCTTGTATACTGATCACCAAGCATTGTAGTATGTAAATAGCCAAGGTAAATTGAACCAGAGACATATGAAGTGGGTAGAGTTCTTGAAGAGCTATACATTTGTGTTGAAACATAGAAGTGGAAGGTTTAATAGGGTTGTAGATGCATTGAGTAGGAGATAGTTGTTGCTTACAATAATGCATGTTGAAGTGGTTGGGTTTGATGAACTCAAGAATCTATTCCCGGAGGATCCTAATTTTGCTGAAACATGGAAGACTTGTAAAGAACATGTTACTATAAATAGGACCAGGTGGCTCGATTATTTGATTCAAGATAGTATGCTATTCAAGGGCAGTCAATTATGCATTCCAAGGAGTTCCATGAGGGAAAACTTGATCAAAGAGAAACATAGTGGGGAATGGCAAGACACTTTGGTCGAGATAAGACCATTGGCATTCTTAGAGAACATTATTTTTGGCCTCAAATCTCACAAGATTTGAAGAAATTTGTGCAAAGTTCTCAAGTATGTCAAGCAGCCAAAGGATTTAGTCACAATACTGGACTTTACAAACCATTTCTTGTTCCATCAAAGCCTTGGGAGGACATAAGTATGGATTTTGTTCTTGGATTGCTGAGGACACAAAGGGGTAATGACTCAGTATTTGTGGTGGTTGATAGGTTCTCCAAGATGGAACATTTCATTCCATGCCACAAGACTCATGATGCTATACATATTGTAGATTTGTTTTTTAGAGAGATGGTGAGACTACATGGTCTCCCAAAGAGTATTGTTTTCGATAGAGATAATAAATTTATGGGGTATTTTTGGAGAACTTTATGGAGGAAGTTGAGGATGGAATTGAAGTTTAGTTCTACACATCATCTATAGACTGATGGATAGACAAAAGTGGTAAATAGAAGTCTAGGCAATTTGTTGAGGTGTTTAGTGGGAGACAAGCCTAAGGGATGGGATTTGATTCTACCATAGGCAAGATTTTCTTAGAATAATTCTATAAATCAGAGTATTGGTAGATCACCATTCCAAATTGTGTATGGCAGTAGCCCAAGAACTACACCAGAATTAAGGAAGATGGAGCAAGGGGAGAGGACAAGTGCCGAGGTAGAAGAATTTGTTGAACATGTCAAAAGCCTACATGAGGAGGTCCATGCACACATTACCAAGATGAATCAATAGTATAAAGCTAGAGCACATCAAAGGAGGAGACATAAGGAATTCCAAGTAGGGGATATGGTTATGGTACACTTACGAAAGGAATGGTTTCAAGTGGGTACTTACAACAAGTTGAAGATGAAGAAATTTGGCCCCTGCAAAAATTTGAAGAAACATGACCCAGGAAATGCATACGAGGTGGAGTTGCCAGATGGGATTCACATTTCTCCTATCTTCAACATTGAAAACTCAACAAAATATCATGACGATGGTGTAGATGGGGGGTTGATGATGGAGCCATGTCCAATTCCTACTTCTAAGGAGGAGATAGAAGAGATTCTGGATAGTTGTGTGTGTAGGAGTACCAGAAATAGCTAGAATGAAGAGTACCTGGTGAAGTGGAAAGGATGACCAATAGGGGACTCAACTTGGATATCACTAGTGGAGGTTGCCCATTTGGGTTCTCCTCTACCATAAAGTGACAGGGTCACTTTTCAATATACCTTGGATGTCTGATGTAGGAGCATCCAATGGTGTAAGGAAAATCTTGTATCACCCAAAAATATGCTTGGAAATAGTTTCTGTTTAATGTGTTTTCATTTTTGGATACCCATTTGGGTCAAATAAAGGTTCCAACTCTCATAGTTCCACTATTAGTTTTCTAGGTTAAAGTCTTATTAGTTTTTAAGCACCTTGGGATACGTGTAAATGTAGAAAATGAGTTATTTTGTAATTGAGCCAAAATTATGATGCATTAGAGGGTGTAATTTGGAGGGATGATTGTACTCATAATTTAAAACACTCTAGAAAAAGAATCAGGTCAAAAGGCTTTAATTTTCCAAGAGACCTCCTAAGAGCGCTTCAAAGTCAGATATGGGGCACTAAATGGCCTTGTATAGGGCCAAAAATTGGGGGAAAAGAAAAGCTGGTCCATAGGGCTATAGAGCACTTTCAGAGCTTTCTGAAAATGTAAACGGTTCATCAATCAGAGTTACGGTTCAAAAGTCATGCCTCTCGAAAGTTGGACTACCATTTGTGGATTCTTCTAATTTTACATTGACTTCTAACATGATTTCTAGAACCTTCTATTTTGGCGATGGATGCCAACTAGCATATTCTGGAATGTATTCCTAACCCTAAATCATTTGGGGCTTATTTAAGAACATTTCTAGCGTTGTAAAGGCAACTCTTAGTGGAGTTAGAGAGAAGGTACTGTGTGGAGGATTTTCTTTCTCCAAAATCATATTGTTGTAAGCCCATAAGGCATTTTTCATTGAAAATAATATTTCCCTTTTCCTGTGTGTTCATTTTAGTCTTTGGTTGTGTCTCCATCACCCTTGGGGTGTTATTTTTTATTCTTAATAGACTGGAGATCCACGCAATAATAGGAGGATAGGAGAAAAGTGAAATAGATAATGAAAACCTAAATCAATTGAACTAGTAGGATACTCCAGATTTAGTGCCCAAAGAGTATGAATGATGGATTTTAATCCAATTATTTAAGAGCACATTTCATGAAGAATTAATAATTCATTTTCTATGATTTTGAAGTAAAATATGGAATAGAGAGGAACCTATAGTTTTGCAAATCGTTAATGCTAGATAATATATTGAATATGGTTGATTGCTTATATATGAGGGGGCTTATTTCCCAATGGATTTGAATTGAAGTGGAACAATCCTAACAATAAACAATCCTAGGTGTGTGTGTGGCCAAGAAGGTGGTTAGACTTTGTTCTTTTTGAAAAGGTGAATGCAGTTACTCATGAAATTTGTAGTTAAAAGAAAAGGGATCCTTTTTTCCTTTTTCCCCACGAAAAGAATTGATGTTCTATAATTAGTTTATTATGCCTTAATAAATGTGAATACATGAAAATTATAATGGTTTGTAAGTTATTTTCTTAAAACAAACTTTTAACAAAATTAGTAATTGTTTGATTCTAATTCAAGCAATTAATTTAATTTCTTTTGTCCAGGTGGTAGTCCAATACCAATTTATTTGGTATGTGAAGGAGTGGGTTGTGACATCCTCCCCCCCTTAGAAAATGCATCGTCCTGATGCAGATATGTTGAAGCCTACAATCATATCCATATAATTTTCAAAACATCCATATTGCAATGATCAATAATATAATTCTACCAACAATATTGACTTTCATCTACTCAAATAAAGTTAAAAATTTTGTTTCCTTACATGGAAGCTACATTTCATTAACATATTAATGCATAATTGAAGTAACAAATTTAGAGAAGATAACACATATTTTATGTAAGCACATGTATAAGTAATCATTTCAAGAATATTTTCTACATGTGAGTGTGTGAACTCCATTATGTCTCTATAGTTTTACAAGGTTAGACTACCTCTCTCTGACAATATTCCCCCTTTCTTAAGTTGTGTCGTTGCCTCTGTTGCATTACAGGAACATGATGAAAATGTAAAATCAATCAAATACCCAAGGAGTATCAAATCAATTACTTTTTTTTTCTCAAGAACTCTCAAAATTAAGTAATATATTACCTTAAAATCACATAATACCAAAAACATACCTGTGCTTACTTATCATACCTTGGCATCAATTGGATTTGACCTCGCCATTAGGTACTTCATATGCACTTCCTGCCATACTTATACATATACACTCACAATATTTTTAGCTCATTCCCAATGTTAGTAGTGCAAGGAGATAAGAGTTTAATTATATTTATTGAGAGTCAATGTTGTCCCTTAAAAAAAATCTTTAATCACACCTTGAGCATGAGTAACAAAAATAATCAACAATATGTACTGCATGTACCCTCTAACATGTTGTGCTCACTAGGTGAGTGTTCACCTTAACAAATTAGTGTCCACCAAAGATAGTCAAGTAATATAATCACACTATTTCTAATTCATCATCATTTGTATCATCATGAATTATAAATAATTCCACATATAAATTCATCAATGTACTCATCAATACTTAATCATCATTATGCTTATAAACTCTTAACATAAATTTACATCCAAATGTATCTACATCATGATACATTAGTTAGCTCAAAATATATATCAAACCCTATAATAGAAAGGTCAATGATAGAAATCCACACAATCAAATGTGTCAAGCAATACCCAAAGTTCTACATCTATAGATAATCAAACCAAATCCTGAACACACATGTTGACTAAAGGGTTTAATTCTAGTGTGTAATAGCTAAGTCTATTTTACTAAGTCTATGTCGAATAACATATCAACTAGGAGTACAAAAAACAACTCAAGATGACTAATCATTAATCATCGTTCATTGACCAAGTTGATTAAATGAAATGAGTCAACAAATTTCTATAAAGTAGATGTTACATTCATGGTGGGTCATCACATAACACCAATATGAAATATTAAAAAAATAAAAATAAAAAGGGATCTATACATACCCTTTTGCATTCTCATTGGAAGACCACATTTCGATACACTTGTCACATAGACCAAAAGTTAAGTTAGGTCAGTTAAAAATTGACTACACATAGTTAATCAACATGTGGATATGATATCTTCCAATTAATTTTGCAACTTCATTCTACTTTCCAACTTACATGATGAAATGATAGCTACAATAAAAATATGAACCAAATTATCAACCAAATTGTTGAACACAACATTTCATCACATGACTATGCCATAAATAAAAATATCGGAAGAAGTTTACCTACATGTCCAACTTTATTCTATTGTATGTAAGAACCATGTCTTGCTAAGCAATTTACACATTATCAATTGCAAGAAACACAAGAATAATCAAGAAAAGCCATAGTTTGAATAGTCAACATCTATTTCATTACCATAATCAAGGATAAACAAATAATCATCCATTTAAGAATGTAACATATGACATTATCCAAGGATGTTGAACTACACATCGTCCATCCATCAAAATGCATGATTTAATAAATACATGAAGTATAATTTAAAGCATCATACCTTAATGGGCATCATAGAAAATGTCAACCTACACATCAGACATGGAACAATAAGCACATCATACAAGTGCAATGTCATCTACCATATGATCAGTACCATTAAGTAAATCATCTAGGTATGCTCACCAATCACTTGCAAGGATTAGTAAATCAAATTTTTATCAATTTAGTGACCTTAGGCCCTCAAGCCCATCTCATCACCATAGTGTGCTTAACTAACATATAAGTGCAATTTGTGATGTATGGCTTTCATGACATTAAATTATCACACAAAATATGGTTTGAGGCACTTTCTTGCCCAACCATGAAGCCTTACACTTCCATGGGATTCTACCTAACACATAGAATGCCCAACCTTGCAATGCCCAAATAATACAAAATGTACTTCCTTGGGATCTTACCTAACACATAGAATTCCCAATCTGGCAATGCCCTCACAATACCATAGGTACTTTCTATGGGATCCTACCTAACATGTAGAATTCCCAGTCCAACAATGCCCAATAGTGCAAAAAGTAGGTTGTATCTGGTGCAGCCATGAAACATACTACTTCCCACATATGTCCAAGTAGCCATAATCATGGATGTGGTAGGGAGATGAAACATGGGAAAGCATATCAAATAAACATATGCACATAGCTTTGGCCAAAGAATTTTGTAGTGCCAATATTACACTCACAAGTAGAGTGGAAAATGAAAGCATCACATCTACCCTTCCCTGTTTGTCAACATTCGACACCCACACCAGAAGGTAAGCTTTCCAAATTAAAACAAAAAATAAAATAAATGCAAAAGGAAGAATGACATGTTCTTCACAATCTACTCCTTTCAACATCCTATCAATGTTCCACACTGACATGACAAATGTCATCACTTTCAAATCATAGGACTAGCATCATCAAAAATACACACACACCCTAGCCACCTCAAGATCAAAGAAGTCTTGAAAATAAGATTCACAATTCTCAAATCAAAGTCCAAGAAGGGGACACAAAACCAATAAAATAAAAGTGAATAAGAATCACAGTAGATACGTTACATAAGAAATTAGTGGCTAGGTGGTCACAAGAAAAATCCTCAAGCTAGCCCTTGATCACATCAAAGTTCATGAAAATTAAACATAGTCCAATGAAAACCCAATTCACATAAAGCACAATGACTCTCACTAGTCACCAAGAGGGAGTAGATGTTTAATGACACCTTGTGTCTAAGGGTTGCTAAAAACATAACCAAACTTCACATGCATCACACGCAATTTATCTTGATAATTACATATTTCTAAATGCATAAAGGAACATGCAATACTTTTGCAAATGAAATCCATGTTCTTCCTACTTATCATATTAGGTTACTCAATGAACCTCATGAATTTGGCATAAAATAAAAATAAATTCTTGCACCACATGTGCATCAGATGTCATTTACACAATAAAAAAAATATGTTCATTAAGTATATCACAAGCCAACTATTGAATTCATAGGCACTCATAACCTAGTGCAAAAGTCAACCATCATTTGACTATCTCAATAGTTATTATAAATTGACATCTTTCTTGCATCACACATGCAAATCAATAAAAACTTCAAGTACAATACAACAATAGACATATTATACCATCACATAATTTAAATATACATATAGTTATAACCATATGAAATACACAAATTACCAAATCATTCCATAAACTTTCCATTTCGACAATCATTAAAGGAATGCAATTTTAACTCAAATTCATGATATGCATAAGGAGCTTTATATCCTTCTAGAGATATAACATGCAACCCATATCATTCACTCATGCAAAATAAAGTAAACTACTTGACCTATAGTTGTGAATCTAGCATAGTGAACTCAAGGCCCAAGAATGGAACCAAGAGCTCTGATACCATATGTAGAGATTGCCCCTACAAAACCAATGCCACATTAGCAATCTCCATAAAATGAAAAAAATTCAACGAGGGTCAAGGTCATTTGATTATTGACTAGTCAACATATATATATTTAATTAACATTAAATTTAAATGAATACATATACCAGATACCAGATGGTCTAACCATGATGTCAGAGTTGAAATGAGCTCCAGAACCTGTATAAGAACACAAGGCAAGAATATTGTAGGATTGTTTTACCACCCTACCACAAAGCTATTAAGCTTCCCTAGAATCTTTCCTGACATGAAAGATACCTAGCCTAGCATCGAGGAAGACTAAACAAGAAAAACTAAGAGAAAGGTAATGGAATTATGTAGTAATAAGAAATCATATTCTAAGCTATTATATTACATAGACACTCACAAAATCACATAGTTAGGCTAGTATCCATCTACCTTAATTTAAAAAAATTATCCTTAATTCCATATCACATCATAACCATCATATATGCATGTGAAACATGTAAGATAAGCATAATAAAGAATTCATAATGTGGCATCCTCAACATGCCATGTAAAACCATCACAAAATCACACCTTGTAAAATCTAATTCCACTCCATACATATAGAAACATTATGCCAAGACTCTCCTTTAACACATAACACATTATGATTCTCATACACCTTCTATACATATTAAAGAATGCAATCATCCACTTAACTATCAAACATGTCAATTTCATAACAGAAGTTTGAGTAACAAAAAATGGATTTGTAAAGGGAAATATTATAGTATTCATTTGGTAGTATATGTAATTTCAATGGATGCCACTTAACCTAAGAAATCTCATTGAAACATGGTTTATCTAGTAAATATACCCTGGAGCCTAAACTTAGATTATATGTTACTGTATCAATAAAATTAGGAACAATCATAACCCCAAATAACGATAAGACATAGGAAACATCTGTTCCATTATAAGGTAGCAATCTAATTTTCATCAGTCCATCTTCAAGTTCATAGGAGGCTTTAAGAAACAAGAGTATTATCATTGTCGTATTTGGTCTATCCTTAACTGGTAACGAATCGCAAAAACACCCATCATAATTCTATAGAAGCAATGCCACTATGCTTAATTTGCATGTGGGTTCAACTTACCCATAGATGATCAAAATTTTGGAAGGTTAAATAGGGGTCAATTGCTCTCAGATGCCTTCTAAAATAGAGCATCCTTCTAGGATTATGTCACTCATGGAGAAGCCGTAGGTTTACTATCCTTGAGTGTTTAGTTTTGGCGGAGAAATTCATAAATTCAATGCATCATTCAATGTCACGTGATGGTATGGATATGGACATCTAATATATAGCTATGGAAGATCATATACTTCCTTTTTCTAAACTAAAGAGACTACCCCAATTTTGACAATAGTCTTAAGATGGTTTCGAGACAATTTATTGGTTTGAATTTGTCAAAATGTTACCCAGAGTGAAGGATCATTGGAGATAGAGGCGTAACTTAAAATATAGTTTGTTTACAATTTCCCCTTCATAAGAGTAATCTGTGCATAAGGCTCATTATATATACAATACCTGCACTTTCAGAATGGTTTTAACAGATGTCTTGTTTGATATTCTCTTTCTATGAATACTCCCCTTTCTAATACATTAGACTATAATTTCCTTTCACAATACATTTATCTAGTAGTTATAGGGTTCAATATTCATCCCTCCAAATGATATATTAGAACATTGTAGTAGAAAAAGGTGATCATTTTAATCACTTGGCACTGTGATGCGAAAGAGGAACAAGTTAGTTCATCTAGCTACATGTATATCTTGTTTGTGGCTACTTCAAATTTTATATAAAAGGCTACTTCAAAGTCGTACCTATAATGGAAGAGTCCTAAATCAACTCACTTTAAGATTCATCAAAACTTTCTATGCTTGTTTTGAGGCTATTATTCATTACAATGTATCATAACTGTATTGACATGCTCTGGTTTGATTTTGGATACCAAGCAAGACCATGAGGGATAGAGGTGGGCATTTACGACCATTCACATTTAGTTTTCCAATAGAAGAAGTATAATGGAGGTAATATGTCAAAAAAAAATTTCTCTCAGAAGACTAAGATGATATGCCTAATACCTGCAACTCTTGGGGTGTTTTTTTTGTTCTTAATAGACTAGAGGTCCATGCAGTAATAGGAGGATAGGAGAAAAGAGAAACAAATATTGAAAAACTAAATCAATTGAACTGGTGGAATACTCCAGATTTAGTGCCCAAAGAGTATAAAAAATGGACTTTAATCCAACTATTTAAGAGCACATTTCATGAAGAATTAATCATTCATTTTCTACAATTCTGAAGTAAAATATCGAACAAAGAGGAACCTGTAGCTCTGCAAATTGTTAATGCTGGACAATTTATTGAATATGGCTGATTTCTTATATAATCGGGGGGCTTATTTCCCAACAGCTTCGAGCTGAAGTGGAACAATCCTGACAAAAAACAGTCCCAGGTGCATGTGCGGTTGAGAAGGTGGAAAAGACTTTATTTTTTTTTGAAAGGGGGAATGCGGTTACTAGTGAAATTTGCAATTGAAAGAAAAGGGATTTTTTTTTCCTTTCCCCACCAAAAGAACTGATGTTCTGTAATTAGTTTATTATGCCTAAATAAATGTGAATACGTGTAGATTATAATGGTTTGGAAGTTATTTTCTTAAAACAAACTTTTAATAAAATTAGTAATTGTTTGATTCTAATTCAAGAGATTAATTTAATTGCTTTTGTCCAGGTGCTAGTCCAATACCAATTTATTTGGTATGTGAAGGAGTGGGTTGTGGCACAGATTCCTCCTATTTTATTTTTCTTTTTATCTTTTCTTGAAGTTTCCAAGTTCTACATTAATTGTGAAATGAAATAAGCTGAGATAAGTACAGGAGTTTTAATTTTCGAAATACTTGCTCTATCGAATATTAGTTATGTTTGGGGACATGCTGATTTCCAGACAAAATGTATTAAAGGCAAAACAAATTCAAACTTTTTTTGTTGTTTTCGACTACAAACCATGCAGATCATGAAGATCAAATGTTGATGTTTTTGATTTTTTGAAAATTGGTCAACTCTATTGTTTGTAGGGAAGATAGTTTACATGTATACACTTTATTATCAAATTCACCATAATATTAACTTAGTGTGGGAGACTATAGATTTATTTTAAATAAAAGGTAGTGTGGACATTATCAAAACTCCATTTTTAAAAAATATTTTTGGAACGCCCTTTTCTATCAAAATGATGTGTTAGGGATTCTAAGGACCTTATATTTACTATTCACTATCTTTTAGCTAAGATGGGATGTGGGGACTTTAGAAATTATGGAACCTAGGCATATGGAAGCATAGGTAGGTGAGAAATATCTATACCATATTCAATGACACCCAAAATTTTAAACTTTTGAGCAAAATTAAAACTTTCAGTAATATGTTGTTCAGAAATATATAGATATTATTTTTGATTAAGGGTTAAAATATAGTTTTTATAGGGACCTAAAACCAAAACATCATTACAAAAAAATAATAAAATTTCAATAGTTTAGATTATGTTTCAAAAGAAAACTAGCATTCTCAGACAACCAACAACCCACTATAGAATCAATAGATATCAGAATAAAAAAATATCACTAAAACTAAACAACAAACCTAAGCCAAAGACACAAAAAGGTAATAGATCAAAAACTTATTAACTAACCCAACATTAAGCTAGCTTCAATGCTATCTTCTACTCCTTTACCTTGATATTTTCAATGACCACTTTGGAATACTTTTCATTTTCTCCTCATTTTTGGCCTTCAACGTCTTGAAGGTCTAGTTCTTTTCTTACAAAGAGATTCTTTTGCACCCTTAGAGCCATCCAAGTCCAACATCATTAATTTTTCCTCATGCATATCAACATTACCTACAATTTTATTTGTACTCTCATCTAAGGCCTCCAATAACTTCTAGTAATTGTTGAGCATAATGGTAGTATTCTGTTCAATGATCTCAATTCTATTGACCAACCCTTGTAAAAAATTATTCTTGTCAAAATCATTCCTAGTAGGACCACTCATAGGCCCTTCATTTAGCTTGTTCTCAACTTCCTCCATTTTTCAATGTATTGTGTTAGTGTTTCAAAAGAGACCTCTCTATCTTCTCACATATTGAACATGACTAGCTTTTCCTGTGGGGTTTATTTAAATGTAGTTGTTTTAGTGTAGATGTCTGGACCCCTATAACTAATTAATCCATGAAGCTTACATGACTTCTTTATCCTCTAGATGTGAAAATGGAAACAATTTTGTATATATTGGTTAGGGACATTGTCTTATAGAACTTCACAAATTTCATTTGTTTAATGGAGCTAGAAAAATGATTATGCTCCAAAGAATTGTTAGGGACAACTTAGAAGTATGTCCATATAAAAAACTATCTCGACAACTTAGAAGTATGTCCATATAAAAAACTATCTCTGTGGAACTTGTTGGATGACAACATTGAGTAGCATCTATGTGATAGATTATTTTGTTAATTTTTTTTTTCTATTCATCAGATTGGAAATAAATCATGCTTGGAAATAGTGAGGAGTCTTTTGTACAAAATCTTCAACCTCATGCGGGAAATGTAAGATAGTTTAATTGTTTGGCTATAAACCAATTGAAAATAGTGTATAAAATCACATATTTTTGTGCCTCTAGACGTAGATAACATGTAAGCCGTCATTCTCACTAAAGCTTGCAATTGAACCGATAAGTAAATTAAAATATCTATAAAACAGAATAACCTTTCATGTTACCACTAATTTTGTTTGTTGTTTTTCTATTCAAATCGTAGCTGATGTATATATGGATATAGAAATAGATGTAAAATATCAATGAACATCTTTTCCAAAACCTTAGAAATTGAATGTGTTGGCATATGGATCAAGATGGTGTGCAAAAAAGTGGACACAATGAAAAAATGTCAAAAGTGCACATAATGTGATCACGTTATGTGTATTTTTGATTAAATTTCAGAATGGGTTTTGGCTCGATATTGAGCCAAGAAAAAAATATTAAATTTTTTGAACTTTTAATTAATGTGATTGCATTATGCTTAACAAAATGCAATTGTGTTATGCTTAACAAAACATGATCATGTTATCAAGAACTAGCTCCATAATCCCATCGAGTTTTGAAGAACCAAAAGCAATGAGAGTGACATATATAGAGAGTGGAGGATGAAGGAGATGCAAGGGAGGAGAGAGAGAGAGAGAGAGAGAGAGAGAGAGAGAGAGAGAGAGAGAGAGAGAGAGGGTGTGTGTGTGTGTGTGAGTGTGTGTGTGTGTGTGTGTGTGTGTGAGAGAGAGAGAGAGAGAGAGAGAGAGGGAGGGAGGGGGGGGGGGGGGAAGAGAGAGAGAGAGAGAGCCGAGGGGGAGTGATAGTGTTCACATTGCTCAATGGGTAATTCCACAACACTTGTCACTTGTCTATCTAATTTTATTTTTTGAGCATTAAAGACCATCTTTCACTACTTGAACTACTAGTAGATGGTGAGTATCCATCATCATTGTCATCATCATCATCATCATCAGTGGACATAAGCTCATATTCATACCATACTTCTTTCCTTTTTTGATCCCTTTCTATCTCTTCAAGTGATTATCTATAACTTCTATCATGGGTCAAAAATGTTCTTCCCACTCCTTTTTATTAAATAGGTAGGCTTTGTCTCTTGGTCATGAGTAATCAGTTAATAGTTTCATTCTTAATAAAATTCATAACCAGATTCTTCATAGCTAGTTTTCTCCTTTATTGCTGCAATATTTTCTCCTTAACCAGACATTTTGTAATCAATTGATATAGAATCACAATTTTCTCTTTGCCAATCCTTTAGGCATATGATCAAGAACCTATAGATCTACAAAAATTTTGAAATCTAGATCTAGTAGAAGTATAGTATTAGATCCCCCAATTTTAAAACTTTATCAACCAATAAAATTTCAAGATTGAATGACACCGTTTGACAATTTTTGTTGGCACTAATAACTTCTAAAATAATAAGCATTTTAAGGAAAGAATCCCCCATCATCCTCATAAGATGAAGGCCTAAACATCTTCCTGGTCAAGTTCTTTCTCGAATGATTTTGAAGGGAATACTATTCTTACCAACTTAATCCTCATAGAACTAGGTGAGTCTTCTTTCATATTGTCAAACTCTTGCCTAAAACTTTGCCATCTATTGTCCTATCCATCCAAAAAATCTGATGAAAATTTCCATGCTAATGTAGATATCCTAGATGATGTCCAAAAATTATGTGGTGACATAGCTAGCCCAACTGATTTCTTATAACTATGTAGTACACTAGCTTGCCCAATTGATGTTCCAGACCTTTTCCTTCCTGATATTTGATGTCTTTGACATCTCACATAAACCTATAGAAAGATCTGGATGTTAGACTAATCAACATCTTCAAACTACCTCAGCAAATTTAATTTCCAAGAACATCTTTTTCTTTTGGTTGTGTGGATCACATTTTAGTATAGAAATCCTCTTGATGTTTTTTTCGCAACATATACGAAGATGTACAAACAGTATAATGTGTTCTTTCTTTTCATCTTTAGTTATCATTGTTAAAGTGTACATAACTTGAAAGGGTTTATTGACTTCATAAGCTATAGACTCCAAAATACCTCTAAAAAATGGTTACCTTCTATATGTAAATAATTTTAATGGTGGATAGAAAAGATATCTAGGGATAATCATATACAAACTTTTTTTTAATAGAACTTCTCCTACTAGAAGCCTATGCAAGTATATGATAGTTGAAATTAACACCTCCTTTTTCTCTACTACTTGTAATAGTTTTTGAGCTCCACGAGTCTCATACATTGACATTTTTTGATGATTCCTAAGAGTGTTGCGATTGGGAATACCTAATTAACATTCCTCTTGATTATACTTAACACATGATATGCATGTGAGCCTATGTCAAATGATGATGATGAATAGTCACATCTACTACTAGCTCAAGTAGTGACAAAATTTCTTCAGTGCATACATATTTGGAAACAATATATTAAGG